>VZSV01000022.1:3208267-3225258 GCA_013398735.1 Nothocercus julius
TATTTGCAGCCAGCCAGCTAACACTTCCTGCTGCCAGTGACTGTCTTTTCCATCACTTGCTACCGGTCTCTTCCAGCAAGACACATAAGTACTACAGCTGCAAGCCTCAACATGGGCCCAAATGTGCCGCTACCCTCAGTTATATTAATTTTGTGTGTAAAACTGTCCAAAATTAAGCCTTTTTTTTTATTTCTTTAAGGGCTCATCAATCAGTTTCCGAGGAAGATGGCTGACAGCAACCGCGCAACACCACTGCAACGCTGTCACTGTAACTACTTTCCTTGTGTTATACCAGGTGAGCGCGCACTCTCTAGACACTGGGGAATTGTAGGCTGTTTGCAGGAATAGTACATGACTTTTTTTGAATGCTGGATTAAAATAATTGGAAAAAACTATCAGATTCAGGTAGGCAGAAAAAAAAAAATGAAGGAAGAAGTTGCAACATCAAGGAGCAAAAAAACCAGATGAACAAACCCTGAATCCATAGCAGGTCCTATTAAAGTAAATGGAGTTCTGTGTGAAGCAACAGATCATGCTGGAGCTGAAGTGCCTCTAATACATTTTACTCTTCCCCCCCCCCCCAAATATCTAACTTATTTCAGATCCCATTCTTCAGCTTTCTAAGGCATTAAATGTCTGTCACAGTCAGGCTATGTTATGATGCTTCACTGTGTGTTTTACAGTAATAACTTTGTTTTTCTAAAATAGATTATTCACTTCATAGCTAGATTTTAATCTCCTGGGCATTCACATCAGATTTTGCCTTCAAATATGCCCTACAACATCAAGTAATAGACTTCCCAATTTGGAGCACTGCATCAGGAAATCACAGGTTCCCCAAACAAATTAAAGTCTTGCAAGCCTAAACATCCCAAACCGCGCCATCAGAGAGCCAGATATTTACGTTTCATCTCTTCTGGGACCCTCATATGCCTCTCAGTTCAATTACCTGCTACAGCTTACAAAAAGAACTGTTCAATTGGCACAAGCAGCTGGGCCACAACACCCAGGCTCCAAGTTATATTGTCATGAGAAAAACATTCTTTTATCTCAAAGCAGATAACAAGGTGCCAGATGATCAAACTGGGAGAAAGTTCTAGCGGCAAAAATGCATTTCAACTTTCCCGCCAAAATTCAAGTGTATGTATTAGAAGGCGGCCCTGATGTCGATGTGCTGTCAGAAAGACAACTCCACCCGTTCAGCTTCTCAAATGGACCAGCTGTCAAACCACTTGTTGGATTCAAACCAAGACCTGCAGATGGTACGGGAGCGCAGGCTTCGAGGAATGAATCAGTCGTACTGGAGACGCACTACTGACAAGAATATTTACGGTGGACCCGTGCATCTGTTTAGCAGAGCGGTGTAATTTAAAATCACTGTGTAAATGGGATTCTCTCCCAGCTTTGCCAAATGGGTCCACTTTAGTGCATGTTTCCGAAGCACTGGAGCACTGTGCACTACAGTGCACAGTAGTTACATTCTTGAAGGTCCTTTACACAATGAACTCCACAATTAACTAGGTACAAGCATCGTGTATCTTCACTTACATCTCAATAAATCTAAAATCTTTCACCACCTGTGGAGCTATTCTGAACAATGGAAGTTGGAGAACCACACCCAGCAGAGCTTTACAATGAAAATAGTTATCATTAAAGTAGGTTTTTAGCTCTTTCACCTAACAAACCCTCAAAGGCATGCCTGGGAATTACATTATGTATGACCCAATGTTACAGTGGATTGTGCTGTCTCTGAGGAGACAAGTGACCAGAACCGACATCTCCTCCTAGAAGTGTATGACCACCCTGGACATAGGTATACACCAGTGACAGCATCTCAAACAGCAGCTGGGGCAATGGTGGCAGCTGCTGAGTTTCAAAGCTGCCTCCTGTGCTGACCAGGAAAGGGCGCAGGAGTGTTTGCCATCCTTCCCCTGAAGCTGTGCAGGAACAAAGTTAAGATGCCTTGGGCACAAGACCTGCCTGTTTCATGCCAACCCACTCCTTTCAGTACCCTTCAGCACAGCATGTAAAATCCAGCTTCTTGATACTCCACATTGCACAGGAGTGTAGGAGAAAAGGTAACTATTATGTAAAGGAAAGACTTGGCTGATAAGGCATTTAGAATTTGAGAGTTTAACTCACCAAATAGTTTTCATATCTTAATACACAATTCAGTCTTCTCAGAGGATTTATTAAAAATACAGAGACCACAAAGAATTACTGCCTGCTACATTTATTTCACTGTGCTTCAACAATTGAAAAATTCTTCTAGTATCTACAGTTGATGCTAGTTAAATGACTGAGTTGAAGACAATGAATTTCGCTCCTTCTCCTATCTGGATCATTTTAAAATCTTTTTTTTTTTTTTTCTTCTCCCCTCTTGTGAGGACAGAAATCTTCAAGCCAATATCCATATGGCTATTACATCCGAACTAAAAAATGAATGAAGTAATCCGCCCACTGCCTAGAAGTCACAGATGCCCCAGGGGAGAGCGGAGTCCTGCAGCTGGGGCTCAGTTGGTTCCGCAGCCGTAGCTGTATGAGTGCGCTTTCCCTGACCTGGAGACACAGAAACCATCTCATAAAAATCATTTCATTTACAAAAAAAACTTTTTTAAAAGGCCTGCAAAGAAGTAAGAAATCAAACAGCCTTCCTCCCAACAGCCATTTCAAAGTGGCTCACACATGGACATTGGTACATGTGCTTCATGGTCCCATTCAGAGCCCTTGTCTAGACAGCACCTGCCACTGCAGCCCTACAAAGATGAAGTTTACACACACACATACACCAAGGAACTACTCTGCTTCCCTAGCCTTACTGTTCAGAAAAACCCTCCCTCATGTCCAACCCTGTTTTTCCTACTTGAAATGTAAGCTCATCCCTGTGTGTCCTCACTGCCAGAGATGTGCAGTCGATCTGCGCAGCTTGCGTGTTGCTGCCTCCATCTAGCCTCCCCTTGACCCGTTCCTGTAAGTCTTATTTTTAGATCTCTTTTAGACCTTTTTCTCTATTCTCTGCCCAGCTGGGTTGCCTCCTTCAAGAGCTGTAGCACCCAACCCCTCCTTGAAGCTGAGAATCAGTTCAGCTTACAGGTGCTCAATAGATCACAAAGATTACTTTGAGTTTTAAAACAATACTCCGCTTTATATATTCAGGAATTAAGTTCATTTGTTTCACAATATTATGACACTATCAACTTCGCTTTTGGCTTGTGATCCATTCATAATCCTACATCCTTTTCTACAAACTAATGCCTAAAGATCTTTTCTGATTGGAAGAAAATTATCCTAAATATATTATCTTCAGTAAAAAATAAACAAGAAAAAAATCAACTATTTCGACAATAGTAGTTTAGATTTGACATTTGATATAAAAAAAAAAGTTCCTTTTTTGTACTATGGGTCATTCAAATAAGCAAGTGAAATACTACTAATGTACAAGACCTAGCTTCAGTGAAGGAGCACGCACAGCCCGTGTTACAACTGTGGCTCCCAGCATCTGAAAAACAACCCAGGCACGGTACTTTTATTTATTAAAATATCAGCAAATACAATCTGGGGGTATGTCCAGTTTCACTTACAGCTTCCATTCCCCGCTGAAACGGCCACTCCAGAAACACCCACGTCTCCCATCTAACACCGCCAGGTGAGAGAGGCATTAGCAATTTTTTGGCCAGTGTGATATCTCAGCACATTTTTTGCAGCGGCTGATAATATCTTCTCCCCACATTCCCCAAGAACTTCACTTCTTATCTGATTTCAAGAGCCTCAAGGGACATTAAGGCGACCTGAGTGGCAGTGCTGGCAGTGCCATAACTTATTAATAAATCGGGAGCAAACTCACATCTGCTAGCAAAGCAGAGGAAAGTCTATCCCATTTTATGGTCTCAAGCCCATTAAAATATGTATTACTTCTGTCTACCTGTCACTTCTTGTAATATGCTTAGGTGAACATATGGCTGCAAGCCAGAACTCAGGAACCTCCCGACACAAGTAGTGCTTTTGGGGAAACTTACTTGCAACGGAAGCGCCAGCTTTCTTTTGTTAAACTGGCAAATGCTTGCATCAACTTCTATTGAACCAAAGGTTAAATGGTGAGTAAACAGTGCAATTTCATGTTAATCTGGGCACCTTAACATTTATATATACTCATGCACTGTACTATATGCTAGGCCTCACAATTGAAAAATGAAAAAAAAAAAAAAAAAAAAAAAAAGAATCAAAAGACCGATCACAGGCGAGTCTTTAACTCGTATTTTAAGACAGTTTTGATCTTGATTCCTTAATGACAAGGTAGAAAGCACACGACCCTGAAAATTAAATAATCACATCATTCTGTTAACAGTCTGTCAACAGTGAAGCAGAAAAGGTTTTCATGGAAGACATAACTGACCTGGTTTCATTACTTGCAAAGCAAACGAAGAGGCATTTAAGGGGCCACATGGTAGGTTCAGATGCAGCTACCCAGCCCGTTCAGCGCCACCTCCTCTGCAGAGACTGGGACAGATAAGGCCAGGAGGGAACCAAACGGAGCTGAAGTTGTATCACTAACCGGAGTGGCTATTCTTGCCATCACTGTTATCTACAGCAAACGTGCCGTGGGGATAAGATGCCAAAGAACTGGCCGATAAGCAAACAGGAGATACCCTTTTGTTACATTGGCAGACCGGTGGCAGGACAACGGTTTGCATTCAGCAGACTGAAAACCCGCAGAAAAGCTAGTTCAAGCTGGCTTAAACAGGTACAAGTGTGGACTTGGTTATTTAGGAGTTCTTAAGAAGAAAAGCAGCTTGCAGTATTTTAGGGTGGGGTGCTGAGGTTTTTGTCTAATCCATTAGTACTAAATAAGACCAGAAACATGGCAGAATCCTTTGTGCCCAGAACTGAATCTTAACTTCAGAATGACAGATGTAATTAATGGATTTTCTGAGCAGAGGGGGGAAAAAGGATCAACTGGGAAAAAAAAAAAAAAAATAGCAGCCTGCAGAATGGGCAAGTTAAGGGTCTCCTTTTTTTCCTCCCTCACACAGGACAAAGCTCCCCAAATACATGTCCAAGGCTCTTCCCTCTTCTACCCCCTTTTAATATTTCTTAACCTCATAAAAGTGCCCAGTATTCAGAAAGGCAAGGGTTCTCTTTACTTCTTCTACAATTCAGTGCATTACTTGACCTATGCTGACATGAAAAACTCATAATGTTGTATTTAAGTAAAGCAGTTTAAAGGGTACTAGTTTTTGCCATCCCTGAAGTGAATCCAATTTTATGAGTTTTTTTTTTTTTCTCTTCCACTTTGGAGGACAGGAAACGCCTGCCTGCTGTGAATTCTTGTCCAGCATTTTAAATACCATAAGCACTTTAAGAAAGAGAGGTGTAAATACCTTTGTCCTTTTCTGTCAAGTGGAAGGCAGTTGTGCTGGACACAGAGCCAGAAGTCGCTCAGGGCCACAACACGTGTTGAATTCTGGATGCTGCCCTGAGCCTACGATCCACATTGACGTGAGTGGCTCCAGAGCAGAGCAAGGAGGAGCCGATCTGCAGGATAACGAGCCGACCCACCGCACCAGCTACCAGGGAGATCGGCAAGCCAGTGCAAAGCTACAAATGCTGCTGTTAAAACCATACAGCTATTTTTGAAGAAGCCGGCAGTGCTACATTATATACTGCAGCCATTATTATCAGTCATATTTCTTTATGATCAGTCCTAGTGAATTATGTAGGGAAAGGCTGAATTACCACCTTTTTCTGCAACGCTACAAGTGTCTTCACATTCAAAAAACTCATGAGAGCCTTTCGTAGCTTGTTACACTAGATCCACATTTTTGTGCTCTATATCCTTTTAATTTTCAAGGTAGATCATGTACAACCATTAATCTATTAAATAAGGCTATACGTTTGAATTACTTTGATTTTACAGAGAAGGAGTTTCCTGAGTTTATTCCTTTAATTCTCAGTGTACCAGTAGGCTACAATAGCGCTGCAAGGCAGACAGCCTTTTGCTGCACCTGCATAAACAGCAATCTTAAAATGCACATACAATAGGAAAAAGAGAATTTCTCCATATATGGTATTAATCATCTATACATGAAGAGCAGCAATTCCAATGCAATGTCAATATTTCATATGTGTTTAAAACACTCTTCAAAATTAATACATATATACACACACATACACACTCCCCCCCCCGAAAGCTGGATTATGTTATCATTCTTTGTACTCTCAAAGGAGCATCTGTGATGCATTAAAAAACAGATTCATTAAGACATGTATGCACCTAACAAGCCCAAGTCTGGTACACATCCCTCGCAGTTCTTCTTCAAACTACATAATTTATGTAAGGAAAAGCCCATGTCACATAACAAAATGATGGTGGTTTCAGCCCAGACTAAAGTAGCTGCCTAACTACTACAATCAAAAGCCTAACTCCAATGCTGCAGAAAATGACAGAAAGGGAATACTGGTCAAGCCTCACCACTATATTGGCTATAACTGTCCTAGGATTTGTAGCATTGCTAACCTCATTCCCAGTGCCTGATCTGCAAAGCAATCCTCACAGGCTACTCAAGCAGGTGCAGAAGAACTTCCCAATCCGGTGCTTCTAAAGGGAAGAGAAGTTGGGATTTTCCTTTCTGATGCAGGTTCTCAAGACAAATTCTGGTGTGCCTACAAATCACACACACTGGCCTGGGGTTTCCACATCATCGTTTTAATTTGCAAATGAATTGCACACTCAACTTCTTGTGTAGAAGCCACCAAAACAGTTTCATACAGTTTGACAGATGGAGGTTTGCATGTCAAGGAATAAATGACCTGTGTTTTTTTTTTTTTTTTTTTTTTTTTTTTCTCCCAACATTCAAAGCCAACATATGTTTGGCTCCACACTTTATTTATGTTCTGTATGTACTTTGCCTCTTCGAAGCCTACAGCAAACAGCTGTCATTAACATTCACTCCTTCTGCTAACACTTTCCCTAATCCCTAACTGGCTTTCTAGCCTATAATTAAACTCTCCAGCTGCCACACTTGGAGGTGGCACCAATATGCAATGTTTGTTTCAAAGTATTCCCTCAAAAACTCTACAGTTTCTAAGAGCATAAGCTGGCCCCTGTTATCACAATTGGAGGTCTTGTGCCAAACCCCTTCTATTTACTTACAGGTCACCCTTTCTTTAAGTAGGAAACCAAATGACTGCAAAATACTATGTTATTAATTGTACCAATACAGTTTCATACTACCAAGAGCTAAAGTGCAAACTGTTTGAAAACTAACGGATGAAAGCTGTAAATGTTTCCAGATTTTGCATGGCAAACACACTGAAAAGAATCACATATCCACCATGACTTAGAAAACTGCTCAATCCAAGCCCAAAGTTTAAGTACAAGCTCTGCAATGAAAGAATTTAGATTAAGACATTCTGAACAAATATAACGAAAGACCAAACATCTTACGTTAGCTTGCCACATTAGATTTGGGTTAGCATTTACAAGTCAAAAAACTGTTTTTCATTAAAAAAAAAGGAAATAAACGTAAATGATTACTTTTCTAAGTGGAGAAAGCTGACAACTTGTCAGATGCCGCTGTTAATGTTCAAGAGGATGTTATATTTTAGAAAATCACTGGTTTTTATAGCTGAGAAAAAAGGAAGGGAGAAGATGTCTGAAATAAACACCATACTTTTTTTGCAACACTGCAAATCCTCCCTGTGACAACTTAACTGGCTAGATAAGGGAGAACATAGTATCTGCAGGCTCATGCACATCAGGCTTAGGAGAAGATGATCCATAAACCTCGCAGATTTGGGGAAAACATCCCCACCAAATATACACAAACTCATACCATTTTGTGAGCCCCAAATGGCAAACAAAACAAAACAAAAAACAGCATTAGAGACGTGCAGCGCCTTTGCACCCAGAAAGCTCATCCAAGAGCATGCACAGCATCTCCAAATCCCCAAACTCTGTACTCCAGGCACTGCAAAACGGAATTCAGCATCTCCAAATATTATCTGTTCCAGAGGAGGGTGACATGTGCTCGGCTGCTGCAGTGCTATCATTAAACGCAGCAAGTGAACTTCATTCACAACACAACTGGCAAGTGTCCATCCACAACCCCAGCAACGCATTATTATCCCGAAGCGATTGTTTCGCCTGTTGATGAAAACCCGGGAATGTTCTGGGTCAGCTCCCCTGCCGCCTCCTCTTTGAGCGCTCAGGAGTCACAGCGTGCTTTGGCTTCGCATGTCGCCTCACGTGTCGGAGAGAAACTGAGTGCTCAGCTCCCGCTTTCCTGTTTCACCAGTACAGAATGGTTTCACGGGAGACGAAGGCTGCGCCCTCGCTGCAAGTCTGCAGCTCTTTAAACAAACTGAGGGTACCATCATGGGAAAGGAATGTATTAATTTTAAATTTTAACCACTGTTGGAAGGTTGTTGACTTTCTGTCAAATGCTGTAAGATTGCAGTGTTGTAAAATATTTCAGCAGTTGCACAGAAAGTACCAGCTACTACACGGATATTTTGGTAGACACAACAGAAGATTAATCATCCTGGTTTTGTCTAAAGCACTAAAGTCTAAACACTACTCCTCAGTGAGGAAAACATACCAGACAGGTGCAAAAATTCAAAAGCCTGACAGCTATTGCATATTCCTAGCAGTGCAGCAAGAAAGGTCAAAATTTTAGGTGGAAATTAACACACTTTCAGCTCTCTCTAAACTAGAGGTGAAACTTGCTCCTTATCTTAAACCTTTTAAAGATGAATTTTGAACACTGCATGACATGTTTAAGCTTCTAATATAAATTCCTTGAAAGGTTAAGAGCACGTGAAAACAGGGTGTTTCACTGAAAACTGTTTGTCAGTCTTAATCACAGGATAACTCTACAAAGAGGTGTGACTGATGCAATCTAAATATGCATGTGACAAATGGGACTATTAATCCTTGGGACTTCTTTTACAAAGGACCAAGCAGAGCAGGCAGCAAGTTATCAAACCAAGGAGCTAGCATAAGATTTCCTAGAGTTGGGGATGAAATATTTGCAATGCTCCCGGGTTAAATGTGTATTTCCACCCTCATGGGAGCCTACTTTTGGCTTATTCACCATGGAACAGGGCAGATGGACCTTCCCAAAGCCAAGCGCCTCGCTGCGTCTAATGACTGGGCTGCTCTGCAATAACGTACCGAGGGAACCTTCCTTACCTACACGAAGCAGGACAGCGACAGAGAAATGGAGTTTAGTGCTCACCTGTGCCTTCAGAGAACAGTTCACCCTGCAGTACCAGCTTGGATAGGACCAACTAGGGGGTCCTATTCACTCCTGTGTGAATGAAAGCCTCGCCTCTTACTGAAAGCTCTTTCATCTTCCCATGGGAAGCTACAAATATTCCAGCCTCCTGCTAAGCTTTCAAATTGTCACCTTTTCCTTATGACAGGGAATGATGTAATGGGTTGCAAGTTAATTCCATTACTCAAAAACAGCAATGACCCAAGTGAATTCTTTAGGAGTAACAGAAAACACTTGTCATGCTCCACCATCCAATTTTCTGTAGATACTAAGTATTTTGCAGAAATGGTATATTAGACAATGTTAAGGATTATTCTTAGGTACTCATTTTGTAACTTTCTGACAGTACTGACATTTTCATTATTACGAGTCTAACTTCAAACCTCAGAAAGGGATAAAATTCTAAAAACTGCCATACAGTAACTCAGAATGGGTTTTCCAACTAAGATAATTTCAGAACACGAGTTTAGAGCAGAGTAGATTATTCAAGGTCTTAAACAAAGGCCAAACACCACTAGAAAAAGAGTATTTCTAGCTTAAGAACTTCAAGGTGCTGCACTTAAGCATAACACTTGTCAAGGGGTGCCTTCTACCCAGCCAGCAGTTCAAACTGGTATATTTTTGAATAATAAATAATTCCATTTATCATTCAAATACTTATTTAGACCGTTGTCAATGTTGGTATTCTCCCTTTTGAATATCTGGATAGTTCCTTTCGAGTTTAGCAGCCAAAATTTAATTAAGAAATATGTAACTGCTAGGATTTTTAAACAATGCCACGCAAACGTTAATAATTGCTTATCAAATCCATGTTACAAAATCAAAATACAGCCAGTGGAAAATAAATACGAAGAGACTTGCATTCAGCAGAGCTGGTTTTGTTTGGAAATTAACAGACAATGCATTGCCTTGGCCGAGACCTTGGTTTGTTTGCCAAGTTCCATCCTGCAGTGATTTCTCTTCTTACAACAACATTGCAGGCACGGAGGACACCATCACGGAAACAGACTTTCGAGTCTATGGGTTGCAAACAATGACAGCCCTGGAATTCCTTGGAAGAAAGCAGGAAAGCATTTTAAAGAAACTAAATACATGTATTCTATCCCTTTATAACTTCTCTGAAGCTAGGGAATGACGGATATCTTCTTACTGAAATTTTTATATCCTTACCGTGCACATACCAGGGAGATGCTTTAGCATCTATTGCCTAAGAATATTTTTTACTTAAAAAAAAAAATCATAGCAGGATTTCTTACACATCTAAGGAGATAATAAATATTTGTATTGACTTCTGCAAATGGGTTAGGAGACTGAAGCAAAATTGCGTTGATTGTATCCTGCAAAGCAACATCACAGGATCAGAAGGTCAGAGAGGGCATCTTCTTTCATACCAACTACCTTGGTTTTTGACAGCAGAAACACCAGTAAGAATAAGAAAGTGCTGGTTCTGAGGCTGGAAAATAAAGGACAGGGCAAACAGCAAAATAAAGCATGACAACCTGACTGTGACTGCAATGAGTCGAGGTGACACAGAACAATAAAGGGCTGTGGCAAACGCCACGACTGCATCTCCGCAGGGGATGGGTATAACCCAAGCAGGAGCTTGACGGGGAGCATCAAGTGCAAACCCAGGGAAGAGTCCACCTCAACACCAGGACTCCCGTTACGAGAGGTGCTCCTATACCTCTGGCCAGGGCAATGGGGCAGTCCACAGCTGTCCGGACTGCAGTGGTAACCTCAAAATGCATTTGCTAGATACCAAGGAAGGGTTTCCAAAACCATGGAAAGATGGTAAGAATTTGAAATGAAGGAACTTTTATTTTTTTTCCAGTTCATCCATCATCCTTAATTCAATCACTGTCCCCTCAGGCTGGCTAAAGGAGTGTCTTTACTACTCTGCATTGCCACGTGAGCAGAGAAGCTGCAAAATACAAAATACAATATCCATGCGCTCTATGCGATACGAGCGTGTGAAAAACAGCTGGGGGTGCACACAACGCAAAACAAGGAGAAATCTGTGTCACACCACGGGCAAATAAGGCTAAGCCGTCCTTCCTTAAGGCTTAATGTCGGGAAACTCTGGCTGGCGTGATTTGCTTTTGCAAGAACTACAGTCAGTGGCTAGAGATCAGGAATAATACCCTCAATGCCAACACTTTGGAGAGAAAGACGGGCTTTCCAATTTTGCAATATACATACATGCATATAACATTACTATATATTATCATTCTTATGTATACAAACATTATACTGCTAGTGGCACTGCTGGGCATGACTGGAGCCGAGTAAAGCAGCATCAACAGCAGCTCCGCAATCCAACAGAGGCCTCCTCTGTTATCTCCGCTTGCCGCAGCGGCGCATTATCCACATTTCGCACACTACTGCCACAAGTAAGTGATCAAACCCTGACAGCGGGCTGGCACAATATTAAAGGCCCTTTCTAATTGCCGGGCTTCAAATCCTGTCTCTCGGCCCGCCAACAGAAAGCCTGCAAAACTCTTTAATAAATCATAGAAATCAGGAGATGGAAATTAGGTCACCCTTGCGCGCGCCCTGCGCTTGCCCCCGCGCCGCACCGCCCAGTGCTCTGCCTGGTCGGCTCCTGAATGATTCAAGCGCTGAGGTTTCTCCTGATCCCCTGGGCAGGTTGCTACCCAGGCCAGTGCATCTCCCCACCTCGCTCCCGGCCCCAGCCCAGGTCCTCTCCATCCAAGCGCATCCCATCCTGCTGCACATCCCCCGTGGCCTCCTCCAAAACCCACTCGCGACGCTTCCTCGAGCACCATCCAAGGCAAATTGTTGCTCAGGAAACGCTCCTGTGCCTCCCCAGCGATCCCGCTGTAGCGCGCTGCTATTTTTAGGAGGAAAAGGAGGTGGTGAGGCGATGAAAAGCTGCCAGCTCCAGCTGTACCAGAATAATGCTCCTCTACATGGAAACTACATTACAGTGTTTGCCTTCCAGCACATATAATTAACCCAAAACTTTCACTATTCTGGAATGATCCAAACAGAAATGGAAAATACAGGTTCCAGCACAAAATCAACAATCTTGTTTTACCTTTAAATCTCCTAGTCGGGCCTGTTTTTCCTCATGACTTTACACCAGCTCATACCTCATGAGACCAATAGCTAAACCAGCAATATCTGGGAGCAATAAAATCATCGCTGAGCCTTCTAGAGAAAACGGCTAACCCAGAGCCGCCTCTGCCTGGTGCCACCGCCCCGAAAGGGGAGCAAAACCTGCCTTTTCTGCCCAACTTGGACCAACACGACATGTGGACCTCAGTCAGACCTTCATCCACCCTGCCCCTTGCAGCAGCCTGGTCTCCATCGGGGCCAAATTCCCCCTACAACCTAATAAATTATTAAAGCTTTTTTTTTTTTTTTTTTTCCCNATCATTTTTATTCCTTTATGATAGGAAACCCCTTTTCTAATACGGGAAGGATGACTTTGCTATCCTGAGACACTGCAAAATCAAAGCAACTGCTTGGTAGGCAGGACGAGTGAGTGGTCGTGGGCTAAGGATTAGTCCCTGCCCCTCAGGCTGGGCTCATCCGCGATGGTGCTGATTATCTGTTGCCACACCCCTTTTTTATTTTTTTTTTATTTTTTTTATATACCTAACCCATCTCTTTTGAGAGATTACAGCCTCTTGACCTCAGTTACAACTTTGGCGGGGCAGATTCGGCTGCCTCTGTCTAAACTGAATGGAGCTGGGCTTCGCAGGCGGGCTGACTCATTTCTGTGGGAAAACATGCAGATAAAGACACTACTCTACGCAAGGCAGGGTGCAAGAACAGGTCTCTCAGTTAGCATAAACATATGTTGCCTAGGTCTGGAAGAGTATTTTGCTTTTTCTTTCCCCCCCACCCCCCTTTCCTTCACAGCTTGTTTGCATTTGCTGGCTTATTAAACAAGATTTTATTTGCAACATCCTAGGAAGCGCAGAGGTGTTGGACGTAATTGCCCTCAGCTTCGCACGGCATAAACAACACGTCTTCCACCAGGGACGGCTCCTGCTCCACGGCCACCACGGACACGATGCCACACGGCAAGGCTCTGCATTGCCTCCTGCTGCCAGGGACGCAGGGCCCTGCGAGGGGGCCCCAAGCACTTATTCCGCCCTCCAAAGTAGCACCTCCGCGCTACCCGCCATGCCCTGGCCCATCGGTTTCTCTCTTAAGTCTGAAAACAGAGACATCATCTACTCTCCATGCCACACAGGAGCTTTCCAAGTCCCATTTCCAATCCAATTAAGACAGCACTATGACTTACCAGTTCTATCTCATTTATCACATAATATATTTCATAATAATATGTGTACTGAATATAATATATAGATATACAGAACAGTATCTCACGGGATTTATTTTTCTCCTCTTAACACTTTCCCCAAAGTTTTCGTTATACTCACACATGCTTTCAATTTGTTCTAGCCCTTTATCCCCACCCCCAGGTCCCCCATCTCCACATTCTTCTTTAACACACTAAACTAAAACCTGTTCTCAGTGGGATCGAACATCTGGTGGGTGATCCTCGCACAAGTTTCTGTGCTTCTTTTGTTTCTCCTCTTGCAAACATATCAGTTTTTATAGGTAGCAAAGCCATTGAAAGGGATTCTCTGTCTGTGGAACGCAAAACACTTCCAAGGAAAAGGTAAAGATGGAAAGACGGTCTTTGTAAAAAGGTTTTTTCTCCTTCTCTGTAAGGCTTTATTTTTACTAATGCATTGCCCTTTTGTACACTGTGTCCCACAGGATGCAAATATGGTCATAAGCAATATGGTCATAAGCATAAGCAATATGATCATTTATAATAACAATGTATTTTCTTTTTAGCTTTTATCTACTTTATTCAAAAACAACTAGCTCTGCTGATTCAGTCATAAAGCAGGTGAAAAGCCAGCGCTTCCATTTCTTTTACCTTCAAAGGCAAAACCTGACAAATAGTCAAACTGCATGACATCAATTATTCAGGAAGGGTGTGGAAGACAGTTTGCTGTCTCCGCAGCACAGGATCTTCACGCTAACTCAGCCGTCCCAAATACTGACCCATTTCTGCTTTTCTAGAGATATTTAGTTCTCGGCCATCCTCCCGAAATTCCTCTGCACCGATGCTGATGAGGACAACCACTGGCCACGGGGGCAGGGGCAAAGGGCCTGCAGGATGTCTCTTAGTGGGCACTGCTGTTTGTGCAGTTCATTCTCTCGCATAGCACATCTAGAAAACAATCTCTTCCTTTTACGTATCTACAAGCACTCTTACTAGCAAACTCAAGTAGTAAGGCTAACTCTAGCAGAAATAAATCTAACTCTAGATCGTAATCATACTTGTCGACTCCCGTGCCAAGTGAAAACCATCCATCACGATCATTTGGAATAAACGTGTCTTCTGCTTAATTTTCAGTTCAGTCTACAGCAATCCTGTTTTTCAGTTATTCACAGTCATTTATTTTCACTTCATAAAGCCAGAGAGAAACAATCTCTGAAAAAAACATATTTAAATATTCAACCTCTGCAATTGTAACATTCGCATCCACCTTAAAAGATGCTATAGAGCTGGTAAAACACCATATTATAAGACCCTATTACACACAATGATGAAGCACAGCCCTACAAACTCACAAGACATCCGCCCTGCACGGATTTGCCCTCTGCTTCAAAACCCAACATGCACTGAATGCTCATGTACATAGATTTTCCCCCAACTATGTATTTCAAAGTGAAAAAGACAGTTCTAAATACTTTCATGATGAGAATGCTGTAGCCCAAGAGATAAAGCTGATGCTTCATCTCATGAGAAAGAAGCATTCTTCTACAACCACTTACAAATGGTTTGATGTTTTCTCTGAGACAACAAGCTGCCATTTACCACTTCATGAGATTTCCATGAAACAAGTTTGAATGTCACCCACTGTGAATAACGCATTTCAAGAATGTGAAAGAAAACACATTTTTGTTAACTGGAGATCATGCCCGAAATACAAAGAAATGACGTTGTCCTTTTTTAAAAGAAGCAGCCATGAACAGTCCCCAAGGAATTCATACCCAGAGCACTGAACAACACACCTAGCAAACACAGGTGTGACTGCCCAAACCTACCATCACCACTCACGTCATCCTTAAAAATCTCAGCCTTCAAATAAAAACCACTAAAGAGAAATTCTTTTTCAAAGAGCGAATACCCAGCAGGTTTCCACCCTGAACCAAGACGACCCCACGCAAATATTTAGCAGGTTTCCAGCCCAGATCACACAGACCCCTCCCTGTCTAAACCAAGAAGTGCGCAAGTTGCAGATTCACCTTCACCTGCTCAGGAGACCTCTGCGGATGTGCGGCAGCTCCCTCAGGAAGGAGGGTCGGGCGCTGCTTTGCTGGGCGGCTGCGAGACGGCGGAGCCGGGATGCGGGTGCCCCACCCTGCCGCCCCGGCAGCGCGAGGAGGTGCCTCCTCTTCCTCCTCCTCCTCCTCGCCAAGGCAAAGCCTGCCCAGCAGCCAGGCAGCTCCAGGCAGGCTCCCACCGGGCGCTCCCGCGCCGCAGCCGCCGCGCTCCCCTCCTAGGAGGGAAGGCCACCAACTGCAACGCTAACGAGGCGGTGCGGCTGCAGGAAGGCGCTCGGGGAGCCCTGGCGTGCGCTGCCTTAGTCCGGTTAAATAAAAATAATATATCTCTAATGCTTCCCTGTGCATTCTGATTATTCATTGCTGCAGTGAGCAGGTCTGTAGCACCTTAAAAGCTCAAGGAGCCTTCCTCTGCCAGCAGCACCATAAGGAATAAACTTAGAGATGCTCTTTACTCTAATGCGGTGTTTTTGATCTCTCTTTTCCCCATTATTGATATGCAGGTTTCATCCGCACATTAGAGCTGAAAGTTTCCAATCCAAGGAGACCAGCACGACAGCATGTGTATGTGTCTATCTTATTACAAACGCACGCTCACAGATGCAGCAAAACCAGAGAATTTAACTAGAAAATTCATACGCCAAGATGATGGTGACCTTTTAATGCTCCATGAAAAGACTATCATGCACATTTTTAGAGGAAAAGCCTATACTTTATCATGTTTGACCAAGATTTACTAGACAGAAACTAACATATATTGCTTATGTTCTCTACAGATAAAACTTAAAATTTTCCTTGCTTGCTTTTCTAACACATATCTCCCAGCTTACTACTGATAAAGGAGAAGGTGGGCCATACTAAATGTAAAAAGGAAAAAAGTAATATATATTCACACTACAGAAAGACAGCCCCATGTGAGACACACCTAACCCAGAGATTATCTTTGACAAGATGACCTCTGACTCACAATCATTTTGACCAAAAAGACTTCAAAGAGACGTACGCACTTCTCCTTCTGCTTACAAGTGATGGGCATGAAGAGTCCGGGACGCGAATTCACTCTGCCTCGAACACAAGCATGCCCTGGAAACCTCCAGCTCAGGCAAAAAACAACTCCTTCAGAACGCCTTCCTCCCCCGCTCAGAAAGAGTGACAGGAGGAGAAACGCCTGAGATTTGGTATACTTTACTACTTGTAAAGATTATGGGAAAGTGACTTTTTGAGTTTATCAAATATATGATAAAGTTGCAGGCCTTTGAATAAAAAAACCCAAAAACTAAAATCAAGCACAGTCCCCTCTCCCCCACCCCAAATAAAAGCGAGCCGTAGCAGAGCGTTTGCTAGAAAGTGATTCCCAAAAGCTTTCCGACAGCC
>VZSV01000022.1:3226101-3236684 GCA_013398735.1 Nothocercus julius
GCGGCAGCGCAGCGCGGCGCTGCCCAGAGCCAGCAAATCAGGCTGCGGACGGAGGGAGGCAGGGAAGCGAGAGGAGGGAGGGGAAACAGAAGGGAGAAAAAAAAAAAAAGAAAGAAGAAGTGTGTGTATGGGGGGGAGGAGAAAGAAAATAAAAATAAAAATGAAAAAAATAAAGCGGTCCTGCACTAAGGACAACGCCAAAAGCAGGCAGGTTTCTGGGGAGAGGCCCCCTGGCTGAGCGTGGCTGATCCCCTCCCACCGCGCTCCGCTGGGATCCGCACCTGCGTCCCGAGGGATCGCACCCGCTTTGGGCTCCACTGAACGAGTCGTGGCGTTGGGGCCGGTGAGCGGAGCTGCTGCAGCCGCAGTGAAACGCAGCTGCAGGAGGACTGCCCGGGAACTTATATCCAGCAGCTGGACATGCTCTGGCTTTGATTTTCCTGCAGGATTTTTGTGGTGGGGAATACCAGCCTTTCAGATTTTAATTTCCAACCGCAGAGCGCGTGCTCTAAAAAATCTGCAGGCCCTTTCACTTGACACAATCACAAAAACAAATATGAGTCCTGCCTCCCGTGGGCTACACATCCAAGAATGATAACATAAAACTGAAAACAACTTTGGGGTATTGCTGCCAATACCCCAAACAGAATAAACCTCAACATGTGCCCTTCTCAGGCATCAGCAAAAAAAAGGGGAACCCGGCACTGATAGACTTTGGTGCTGCTGCAACACAGTGGGTGACTTGAGCTTATTCCCTCTTCAGATGGCTTATTTTGAGAGCTCCCCGAAATAACAGGATCCAAATTTTACTCAGGTCTTTGGTACGAATCACGACAGTGAAAAAAATACTCCCTTTAATTAGCAGCATCTCTGGTAGATGTAAGAAAGGAAAGCGGTCCTGACAGCAGAGCAAAGACATGCGCAGAACTGCCAAACTGTGCGGCTCTGTCCTTAATGCAGAAATGTAACAAGTCTCCCCCCTGCTTTTCACCTGATAGGCAGAGCTGCCATTTAGCAGATCTGGTGCACAGTTACATGCAAAATAGAGAGACTTCACACGGAAAACATGTGCCACCTACTAAGAGATGGCATACCTAGTCACGCAGTTTAAATAAGCCCACTTGCATACTATTCTCTACTAGGAACTCTGGAAGTCATCATGGATCACAAGGAAATGTACTTGACAGCTAAGACATACATTAGAGCTAACAAGGTTTGATTTTTTTTTAATTTTTTTAAAGGACTGAGTTGGTTTGAATCAAATCAATTCCCAAAAGCAAGCTAGGAGACTTAAGAAGTATCATTACTTGCAAGCAATGCAAAATATAGTAGTTTAACCTTTTGTAGCTCTCATACTTTCTATTAAAAGAGAAGGTGTTGACACAGCTTTTGAGCAGAGAGACACCATGGAGCATCAGTGCATCATCACAGCAACATACGTTGTCCTTGGGCAGTACCACAGGGGGTTTGTCCCACAGTTACAACACGCACTGCGATCCCTTTGGTGGATGCATATACTGCATATATAATAGCATCTTTCATCTGAGGATCCAGAAGGCTTTAAGGCACATTAATTTAACCCCAAAACATCAAGTGATATTAATAAGCTGTTTTTATAAGCAGGAAATCTTTGCAACAGATATGAGGTAGCTGGTACCTTAGGGTTACAGATGGGGCCTGCGTTTCAGAGCACTGAAGCACAGTATCACTGGCAGGAAAGTTGTTCAGTTTTGAACACTACCTTTTAGTTCCAAAAGGGGTTAGTTTGCCAGCTTAATCAGCATTTAAAAATTATTATTATTAAAAATCTGAGCCTCCAGTAATTTTTACCAGTTCCTACTCCATACTGTTCCCATAAGGGTCGGAAATATGAGTAATTCCCATAAACTTCACTGGAGTTATACCAGTGTTCATTTACCTGAAAGGAAACTCAGACTACCGCAAGTACTAAGAAAAGACTCTGCTCTCTGGCCTTGCTATATGCCAGTAGTTTTATTTTTGCTATTTTCTTGCATTTCCAGGGCTTTGAGCATCAGGAACGAGTGAGTTAACAGCTCCGGTGAGGGCAGGTGTGCTGCTGGACCTGGTACTGACAGGGACTGGCGAGAGATGTGAAGGTTGGGGGCTGCCGTGACCATGAGAGGGAGTTCAGGATCCTGCATGCAGGAAGCAGCGCAATGAGTAGGAGCACCAGCCTGGACTTCAGGAGAGCAAATGGTGGCCTCTTCAGGAATCTGCTTGGAGGAATCCCATGTGTTAAAAGCACAGAAGTAAAGGGGCTGCCTTACTTTTAATAATGGTTAATAATCCATCGGTTAATAATCCACAGCTGGTTAATAATCAAGCATCACTTCCTCCAGGCTCTAGATCTGTGCATCCCTGTGAGTAACAAGTCAAGCAGAGAGTCTAGGTGGAGGTCTCTCGCTAGCAGTGACCCCCAGGGGTCCATACTGGGTGCAGTCCTGACAATTTACTCATCAGTGACCTAGACGAAGGCACAGAGTGCACCCTCAACAAGTTTTCTTATGATCTAAAACTGGGAGGAGTGGCTGATACCCCAGAGGGCCATGCCGCCCTTCAGAGGGACCTGGACAGGCTGGAGAGATGGGCAGGGAAAAACCTTATGAAGTTCAAAGGGAAGTGCAAAGTCCTTCACCTAGGGAGGAATAACCCCATGTACCAGGACAGGCTGGCCTCTTGGAGATCAGAGAAGGACCTGGGAATCCTGGTGAACAAAAAGTTAACCATGAGCCAGTGATGTGCTTCTGAGGCCAAGGCGGCCAGTGGTGTTCTGGGCTACATTAGGAAGAGCATTGCCAGCACACTGAGGGAGGGCAAAGGGCTATGAAGGTTACTACAACCGTGGAGCACTTCTCATGAGGAGAGGCTGAGAGATCTGGGCCCGTTTAGCCTGGGAAAGAGCAGCGAGAGCACTCTCTTAAGTGAAGGTGTCAAGAGCATGGGGCCAGACTATTTTCAGTGATGCCCAGGACAAGACAGGACAAGGTGCAATAGGCACAAACTGAAACACAGGAAGGTTCCTCTGGATATGAGGAAGAACTTCTTGACTGTGAGGGTGAGGGAACATTGGAACAGGTTGCCCAGGGAGGTTGTGGAATTTCCTTCGCTGGAGATATTCAAAACCCACACGGACACAATTCTGTGCAATGTGCTCTAAGTGACCTTGCTTGAGCACGGGGATTGGTCTAGATGCTCTTCAGAGGTCGTTTCCAACCTCAATGATTCTATGATTCTGTGAATTTTCCCAGTTTCCCCCATCAGCAAATGCAAATACAACTCTCTTGGGAAAGTTCTACAAGAGGAGGAAGGACAGAGTTCCTTGTAGGTCTCTGACATGATGCAGACAAGTTACAAGGGGGGACAGAAAAGGGACGCACACACCTCTGCAATGGGGCAGCTGCAAGGAGAACAGGTCCACATGCAGCCTTTGCTGGAACAAGAGCTTGTTTTTGTGGGAGAAGAGGATAGCGAGATGCGCAATCTCTGCCAAGGCGGGATGAATAGGCAACCCTGCTAGAGAAGGGACACGGATTATCGACCTGCCCTGGGAACTGCTGCCTAAAACATTCTTGTGATTCCCCTAATTGATTGGGCATGGCATTCAAACTAGCACATTACACAGAAGTAAGACACAAAAAGTGCTATCAACTCCACAAAAGACCTTCTAAAGCTCAGCCAACAATGAATTAGTTGGGTACAGCATTTTGAAAAATGGAAGGACTGTAGAAGTAGTCGTATTATTAGAGCAGTATTAGGAAGATATTTCTCAGCAGACACAAGCTTGGCAC
Organism: Nothocercus julius; assembly: GCA_013398735.1. Taxonomy (NCBI): domain Eukaryota; kingdom Metazoa; phylum Chordata; class Aves; order Tinamiformes; family Tinamidae; genus Nothocercus; species Nothocercus julius. The sequence continues at coordinate 3,229,911 of VZSV01000022.1, forward strand.
TGTATGTCTAGACGGTTAGATGGTTTTGGAGTCACACAGTTTTTTTTTTTTTTTTTTTTACCGTATCCACTTCAATTTATTAAAAGCAAACTGATCTGTCCATGACTCATGCAGCTTAGCTTTCTGCATGGCAATGAAACAAAATTCTCTTAATTAAGAGTAATCACTGTGAGACAGCATATGAAGGTAAGATTTAAAGAAATCAGACCAACCCTTTTTCTCTCTTCCTTCACTGCAAATGTAATGTCCACAGACCTCTAATTGGCCAATACCAGCATTAGCTTAACATAAATAAAGGTTACGTACAACTTATACAACTTAAAGGTGCAGCTACGGCAACACAGTAGTTCACATTTATTTTCAACGTGGGGATTTATTTTGAGAGTGCAGGGATTTATTTTGTCTATTGTTTGAAATCTCTTGTTTAGACATTTCAGAGCCAGTCCAGTCTGAGCCAAGCCAACCCCAGAGAGAAAAAACAGTTAACTTGACCCCTGCCAAATTGAAACTGCAACTGAAACTTGAAATATAGAAGATTTACTGCAATTTGAAATTCAGCATTGTGCTTTGCCACTCCTATACCCACAGTTTCTTTCTGAGAATATTAAGTGGATTACTAAGTGATTATTCACTGCTGCATCTCTTCAGCCCTTCTCACAAACCAAAGGTAACCAAAATCTTAAGGTGCTTTAGGATTTACCTAAGGTTGCGCCCAAAACACATATGAATCAGCTTTCAGACCAAGTAATAAACAAAAAATAACATCAATAACATTTTCATTTTGTCTATGCATAATCATTAACACAATTTAGATGTACTGATTTTGTGTACTCTGGGTAGAGGAAATAGAAAATACTCAAGATACGCAATATTTAGTAAACACAAATTTACTTTAGGTAGAAACTCCTGAACTGCCTGAAAATGGACATATTTTCTATTAGCCTAAGTCTATGACCGAGAGCTTCCTTGACCGTGGTCACCTCCAGAGAGGTCAGGACAAGCCATTTCTCCATAGTGGGGAGGTGTCTATTGAGTCCACCCTTTCAGTCAATGAAATTCTGCCTTTTTGTCTTCATTCCCACAGTGCTTCAAGTTTTCTTCTAATTGTCCATTTTCCTGTTTAAAACCATCACATCTTCCTTCCCTGCATTAAACTCAGTCTTGCATGGTAGTTACAAAACTGCCCTTAGTCCTTCTATGGCTTCTTCTCAGGAAGCATCGGTCTCAGAGGAGGATTTAAGCGGTTTACCTTGAGCACAAACTAAAGTTTTACTGACTCAAATGGGAGTTAACATACATCAGCACACCTGAAGTATACATAAGTATAGTGTACATTAAGTAATATCAGAAAGAGAAATGCTATCCTGAATTGTAGCTGCTCTCTACAAACCTCTTTTTAAGATACCTCTTCATCATGACATCTATAATAAAATGACTCTGAGTGGCTGGGTTAATACACACAGCCCCCGTCTGCTTTTATATCACTTGTCTTCTTAAGCTGCAAGATTTACCAGATAGGGAATTCACTTTAATGAGTGTTTGCATAGCACCTATTCCAGTTAACCTCTCACGTTATGAAGGTTAATAGTAATTATGGGACGTGCTAGTAGGTTCTTATTAAGTACAATGAATAACTATGCTCATGCTTACTGTAATGTTAAAGTGATCTTGATAAAAGGGAAGAAATTCAGCTCAAGAACATGGACATTTATCCTATGTCTGTATAACTAAGGTAGGCTTAGGTACAAGGTACAGCTTAGGTACACTAAGATGCAGGGTGTTCTTCCTGCTTGAGGGTTGAAAGATAGATTAGTTCCATGTATGCCCCTACAATTAAACCACTTCAGAGCAGGCATGTCTAAAAAACAAAAACCAACAATAAACAAATACAGTTTCAGTGTTTGACAGCAAGTATACTTTACTGATAGGAAGAAAAAGTGCTGGTGCTTTTAAACCACAAAACACATTTAGTAAGAAAATAAAAATATTGTTCAATTTCTCTCTCTCTAGTTGTAAAACAGCACATTTGTTTTTAGCTGCTACCTCGCACAACACAAACAGCAGGAGGGGCTTCTCTCCACAACCCAAGGACATGTGTCCCTGGCTGGGGACACCAAACCTGGTGAAGGCCATGTAGAGCCTCCCAAGCAGCCTCCATCCTCTAGCCCATTTGAAGGTCCACATTGCTGGCAAGAGGGAAGGTCCCATCTCCGTCCCCCTCCCTGGCTGCTCCGTCCCACGTCCATCCTGCCCCTGCCTTAAGCCAGCGCGAACATTTGCAACGGCTCAAAATTACATCCCCATCCCTAGGCACCCACCAGCCTCCCAGGAGCCAGGCTGGCTCCAGCCGAGACAGCTACCGAGCACGGTGAGAGCTCCAAGTGCCTCCTCCTTGCTATATTTATAGCTTCTTAGACTCTCTGAAGATGTTTTACCTTGTAAATACAGGCTATAATTACGTTTACAATTAAGCCTCACATTGAGCTTCACCTTGGCTGGCGGGACGCTGCGTCAGCCACACAGGGTTCAACCATGATATATGTTTGTGTCCTGGGTACCAAAAAACATTCAAGTCAGGCATCTCAGCCTCTTTTTTTTCCTTTTTTTTTTCAAGAGCCTTTTTACACTTCACGAATAATGAGTACTGTGAGCAGCTTCTTACAGTGCAAATGTTTAATTTACCACAGTTCCCCTAAACCAATAATTTTAGTACCCTCGTTTGCTTGCTTGTCACTTGGATTGCTACCAGTCAGCCTGTATGCAAACATCTGTCTGATCTGGGAGAGTAATACACACACTGCAAAGTTGCCAAGCAACTGCCTTAATGCCATAAGCATTAGGCCAACTTGCCTACTTCAAAAAAGTTGCACAGAAACACAGCTGATAAGAAAGCACAAGCTTGTGCGAGGACATAATATTTAAGATTTCTATGCTCAAAACTTATTCTCATTAGTAAAATAAGTGTCACAATTTCTGCCATCACTTCCAGAAAACAATTTGAGTGCTTTGGTCCGAGTCCAAGCAAAGATTGGAAGTTGAAAAAAAAAAAAAAAAAAAAATTTCTAGGTGGCAACAGACAAACTATGTGGCTTTCCCATCCTTTATCCAAATCACTGAAAATGCAAACACTGATTCAGCATATGCAGGGCCCAAGGTAATGCCATGGATGACAGCTAAAGGCGGGCACACGGCCGCTGTTAGAAATGAAATACAGAAATAATATGTTTACAAAAAGCTTCTGAACAAGAGATCTAGGCTGCATTCTCCCAACATCTGAACTATTTTTGCTCAGCTGTCACTCAAATTATTTCCAAGGTGTGCTTCATTACACTTTTAATGGCAACTGCAGATCCCATAGCTTTCGAATTTTAATGACAACTCTCCCAGAACAAAACAAAACAACCGACAGAAGAAGTGGAATTGCAATTCCTTTCTACTGCAAAGTGATTAGTAGTGCCAAGAGTTAAAACCACTGCTGGACTTAAATTTCTCAAGTTGTCTGCATGACTTGGTGGGAAAAAACACTATACCCCAGCAAAGAAAGTGCTTATGACATCTGTGCGCGCTTCGGTATCAGGACCTCTGAGGCTGCTTTGGAAAACCATCCATTACCATTACCTATTAGCACTGCATGGTCAAAATACTGGCATTTCCAGCTAAAGAAAAAGGGAGCTCATGGTTTAGGGAATTTTTTACCTCTGAAGCACCAGACAAGCTTCTTACGAAGGTCATAAAGGGAATACTTTAAGATTTTGATTTCTCCTGAGAAGACACATAATTGCAGAAATAATGAAAGCCACAAGCATTTTCTCAAAGGAAAAGTATGATGGCATTGATACAAAACATTGCATTTACACAACATGCACATGCGCAATAGGAAGCAAAAGGTTGTTACCTTTGCATTTGCAAGAAAATTCCATTATTCACTCAGCTTGAGTGAATTAAGCACAAATTAAAAAGCAAACAAATAAAAAACTGCGCACAGACATGTATTTTGACTTTTGCATTTAATACATTTCTGGGAATTTGGGCTTTTTACTTCCCCCACACACACTTCCCCCCCCGACAACAGCTAATTTCTACTCTTAAGAATTAAGTGGAAGAAAGAAATTAAGCAGAAACATACACCAGCTTGATAAATGAACTCATAAAGTAGCCTTCAGAGGGTTTCAGCATGTCGCTTTCCTAAGTTCCCATCACATTATAGGGAGCAAAGGAGAGAGTCTATATGAAAGGGAAAAGTAGTTATTACAGTGGTTTTGTTCCTAAAATATAAACTCTTTGAGCCCTCTGACCTCAACTCTCCCTCCATCACCTCCATCTCTCTGAATGTCTTTTTTCTCTTTTTGATATTTCCATCAGGCAAGGGAGAACATATGTGGTAGCTATATGCATGCTGATAGGCAGCGATGCACACGCTGCTGGTCGTCCAAGAAAACATACGCTCCCATTAAGTGAAACAGGCTAAGAGCCCGGCCACAGCCATGCAGACACTTCATGGCCAAGCTCACTCTCCAAATCAGACCAATTCCTTGAGAGAGGCAACACTTGTCTGCAGAGTCTTCTAGACTACCAGGGTTGCCCCAGCGCCATTTTTCTCTCCTTCTCTTTCCACTATACAGTGTGGATTTGAACGTGTAACATTAACGGAGAAAAAAAAAATAAAATAAAAAGAGAGAGAGAGAGAGTAGAGAAAGTTGCAGCTCTGTGTTGTCTGAAGGCACAGAGCCTCCAAGTCTTTCCCTCCACCAGCCTCTGCTTTGCATTAAGCATACAAAGCCTGGCTTTATTTCCTTTTTTGGGGGAGATTCTGCCAGACCTTGAAGGAACCTGAAAGTGATTATACAGATGAATGATGAAACTTGAACTCCTGTTCTCATGTTCCACTCAGCTGAAAAGGAAGGAGATAGAGGGGCTTATTCTTGGAGAATTCAGCCCCCAGTTTCTACCACAACTGTGGTGACATATTCCAGATTCTTTAGAGTGCCAGAACTCTTCAGACAGCAAGACCATTCTTGGGTAGTGCTCTGACAGAGCTCTACAGTCTTAATTTCTTTTTCATTTAATCAATAAATTTCTTGCTGTTTTGTGTGTGTATATATACATTGTGTGCATATATACACACATTTGTATATAATTGAGTAAGAGTATAATTAATAAAAAATACTTATAATGAACCATTCTTAACATGATTAAAAACTTCATCCTTCAACAGAAGCAAAACACAGAAACACAGGATTAACTTGTAAAGCACAGCAAATTTTTGTTTTTCAGTAAGTGTCTGAGATTGGGAAATGCATATGAATATTGTGATTTCTCTTGCAAAGGCTGCTTCACCACCGATACTTTATTCATTTTCCTTCTTCAAAGTCTTTCTAAAGCTGAGATTTCACTCCACTGTCATTTACTGAAGTTTTGCTTATATATCAATCTTAGGGTCATCAGAATGCATCTCCTTATCTTCTAGGTCTCTAACACACTCAGCTACCATGAGGTCTAATGAATGCGTCACACAATGTTGTTATGAAATCTTGGGTTGCGTGAGTGTTCTTAAACCCAACTTTTTTTAAATATTCAAGACTTAAAAAACACTTTCATTGTTTAAGGGTAGTACACAAAGATATAGGAGCTAATAGCCAATCTAAAGTCAGATTGGCAGCTGGTTGTATTGCAATATGGTAGGGCAAGAATTTAAGGCATTCTATCCGAACATCACTAAGCATTTCAGGCTCCCTAAATGTGAAGTAAATCTCTCTGTCTCTCCAAAGAAATAAATTCCTACATAATTTTCCTTGGTTAAATGACAGGTTCATAAGACACTGTCTTGCACTGTGTATCTGAAAGAAGAAAATCACCAACAAAACAGAGCCAGGTCAAAAATTGTCTGAAGAGCCAACAACCCAGAAAAATGAAAAGTCTAATTATGTAAATTACTTGACCAAAAAAAAAGGAAAAGTTTGAAACACGTGTAGCTTTTTTTGTCTTGTAATGTGTGAAACTTTCCAAGTCAAGGAAAAACAATGTTTTGGGCACAGTTTGTTCTGCACACAAAGTGGTTGCAGCTATACTTATAAAAGCATTATTTTTAAGAAAGAAAAATATTTTTGCATTTTACAAGTGGAGAATGGCTTTACACCAAATACAAGGGACTGACATACTTGAAGTGGAAAGAAAGTCAGAAAGAAGAGACTTGGCTCATGGTTATACAGTAGACGCGTAACTTAACTCGCTAGGATGTCTCCAACAGCTTGGACATAGCGCGTGTTATGAGCGACCAAATGCTTCCCACCATTTGTAACAAGATGGAGACCCGTAGTAAAAATAAATAAATAAAGAAATTTAAAATAAATCCCCACAACTGTAATGCACAACAGCGAGAGAACTGGAGACGTGGAGAGCCTTGCCAGTGTCCCAAGGCACTTGAGTAAAGACACACATAAATGGGACCCCCAGATGATCTCAGGACATGGATCACATCACAGGGAGGCAGCAGTTTAATCCTGGAATATGGCAAACTCAACATTGTTAGGGAACAATGATAAATCTGACTGGTTAAGTGCAGCTTCTGTGGAACAGGTGATTGCAAACACCTACATTAGGTTAGAAGCAAAAATAATACAAAATTCTTGTCAGAGAAAGCATTTTGAAGGCATTGCAATATCGTTGATATTACTGTATATTCTTTTTCACAGGTTTCCAATGTTACTACACCACTTTCTACACTGTTTCCATACCAGTTTCTCTCTCTCTCTCTCTCTCTCTCTCTCTCTCTCT
>VZSV01000022.1:3245228-3267932 GCA_013398735.1 Nothocercus julius
AGAGAGAGAGAGAGACTCATTCAAAGGCTGTAAGGAACTCCCCTCTGCAGAGCATGAAATCCTATCTGGAGCCTGTACTCTCCCCCCACACACAGAGGCAGAACATATTCACTTGTGAAATTCTAAAACAACATGAAATGAAAAACATCTAAAATGAGTCTGTCAGAACAGATTTCCAAACAACATCCTCAGGCAACGTAAAGAGTACGAGAATTGACCTAGATAATTTAAATATTCAAAAAAACTGCTGCTTCACTTTCACAAATTATTCTGCATGCACACTCACACACGGTTGTTTTATATTTTCAGCTGCACTCGAGAGAAAGGGTCCACCTACAGTTTTACAGGGCAGGTGCCTAGAGCAGCTGAAGGACTTCGAGCGCAGACCATGCACAAAGGCAGCCCCAGATTGCAAAGTTTCAAGAAACAAGAACAGAACCGCTCAACTATCAAGTGGAATTTCAAACCATCCTGGTGCCACCTCAGACAAGCGAGTTGCATTAGCTGCTGGGCAGCTTTGGAGGATAATGAAAGGACTGTGTTCCTGGGAAGAAACGCAGCACGTTTCAAGCTTTCTGATTTACAGAGACACTTGCATCTCAAGCAATCCCATAAAATACTTGTCTGGCAGCCGAGCTCCACAGCACACACTCCAACCCTGTTATGACCCATTTAGAAGCAGCTGCTGGATAAACACACGGAGCACCCAGAGCACACAGTCCCGGGTGACGAAGGGCAGACGTTCAAGTCCTAAATGTTTTGTCTGCAGTTACTTCTTTAATTTATTGTGAGGAGGTCTTTGCTGTGCAGCTAAAACACTGCTGCCAGGTAACTGGCACTAAGTGAGGGAGGAAAAGGGCAATTTTGAAGTATCAAAGACCAGAAATTAAACATGTGTCTCCCAAACAGAGGGCTAGATGATTATTCCTCCTCACTACAGCCAGTTTTGTTTTCCTGAATCCATGAAGAGTGTAAGACACAATACCTACTAATACCATAGGTATGATTTAATACCTGCCTAGGTGAAAAGTGAACAGGTAAAGAGCTCTGCAATAGTTAAGAATGAAAACAACCCAACCCTACTCACCAATGGCTCCTACCAAGAGGAAAATCTCAAAGCATCCTCAATTTTTGCACTATAATGCTGAAAAGTTTAAGCTCAAGATGCTCTCTTTAGACATTCTGCCCCACTCGGCTTAACACGCTTGGTAGAAACGAAACATCAAATAAATTGTACAGAACAAAAACTCAGTCTAGGAAAACCTGTAAACAAGGTGTAATAAATAAATGGAAATAAAGTGTTAATTAATTCACAATATGTAGTGTTATGGAAAAAAAAAAAAAACTACATGAATGTACTTTTAAAACTACATGAATGAAGATACTCAGTGACTTCTTTCATGCACTCAGTTCCACAGCAGTCTTTGCAGGAGCCTTTCAGCAAAAATCACTTTCCTACATTCATTCATTACTAACTTGAGATAGGCATGAATCTGAGAAACGAGAACAATGCAATTCCTAGATCACACTGTGTAGGAGGACCTCCTCTATCAAAGTGACTTTACAACCTTTCAACGTTCTTATAATTTACATTACTATTTTTAAAATAGGCTGCTTGGATTCTTTTATCTTGCGACAGCCGATTTTATCTCATTTTGCCATTTCTTCAAGAAATCACTCCATTAGGATAAAGCCCACCTTATGATCTGCCAGTACCACTTAAAATACTATTGCAGCATATTCTGCTTTGAAAATAATAATAGTAAATTAAAACATTCAATTTCTTATCCCCATATCTTATCAAAGAACAACAACAGGAAGCAAAAATCAGTTGCCAATGCCCTCATCACGGTAGAACTTTTGAGACTGCCCATCAACTACAGCAACATGAAGCCTTTGCCCTTAACAACATCTAGCTGCCCACGACCAATTGATTAGCTACCCAACAAGGAATGGTTAAACAAAACTGTGGGAACCACCAATCTGGAGGGGATTGATCTTATTTCAAGACCTGACAAGGGTTCTGAACACTGACTCCTGACTTCAGCCTACAGCTCTACTCTCCAGGACCTCACTGGAGTCCATGCACTTCAGGACCTCTCCACAGAATCAGCTGTGTGTGTAAAGAGCAGCTGCACTGGCCATGACACGTGCTCAAGCCAAGACTAAATCTACTACTCTTGCCACTTTGACAGACTTTAGCACTACAGAAGTAGGAAGAAGATGAAAATTCTTAGTCTCTGATGACCTATGGAACTAACCCAGAGATGCTTTGCTGCAGTATAGTATGTATATCTTATGTATTGAGCCAGAGCACAGTGGCTGAAGAATATGACCTTGTTTGTTTGTTTGAATCAGTCCTTAATGCTTATTTTACTACCTGTCCATGCAATAATACCTTCCCAGATCATACTATCAAACCCATAATGAGCCAGTTTATTCTCCACTATTGTAAATTGGTGATAGTCCGTGAATCTTATTAGAGAAAAGCAATTTACACTTGCAAAGAGCATGGGTGACTATTTCTAAATGAAGAAATAAGAGTAAAAATACTAACGAGGAGGAAAGTAATTCAGGAATGAAATGCAAACTGCTCACTGCCTTTTTTTTTTTTTTTTAATTTGGTGAGACATATTTGTACCAAAAGTTCACAGTAAGGAGTTAAATAGCTTTTAAAATAACCACCCACACTTATTGAACTTCTGAGATTTCAACTGCTCTCTACAATGTTTGCAGAGCTGAATAAATGCAGCTTCCTTCCTCTGCAAAATACCATTACTGGAACTCATTTGACATTTCTAAAGCATTCTTTCCTTGATTCCTTAGAGATATCCAATGCCACTAAATAGTAACTGCCGTATTCACTGTCTCTTTAGTGGCTACCATAGGTCACATCTGCCAAATATAATGCAGAAAATTTAGCACTATGTTCATCAAAACAATTACTGAAATATCTGGTGGATTTTTTTTTTCTTTTGTAGGCGTATGTTTTATACACTTTGGGGAAATGGAGAGGGAATGAAGACTGATCTCTGCCATGAGATGAGGACCTTATATAAACTTGCAGAAAGGGAAAAACAAATAAACAAAAAACCAAAAAAACCCACAACTGTGCTTTAAAAACTAGATGTCAGGATATTCCACTGATAGGAGAATTTGCTTACATTTCTGCTAGGTATGCTATTGTTATACGTATAGTTTGCTACAACATAGGCTAGGCACATAAGTTTTCACAAGAGGAGAAATTTCAACATTGATTTTCAGAAACTGCTTATAAATGAACAAAATAGACCAGAAAATGACTTTTTTTGCACTGTGTGTTATCCCTTTCAAGCATACTAATCTAAAAGTGCCATTTGATATTTAACATAATGCAAAAATATTTCTATTATTTTGTCAGGGTTTTTTTTCTTCTTTTTAGCATATGCAATGTAGTCTTACCATGGAAGCTTCCAAATCTTTTCACTAGAAGTTACTAAATTCTAATATACATCATGAAGTAAGAATTAGCACAAAATTATACAAAAATAGCTTCAAAGGACAAAAGTGTTTTTTTTTTTTTTTCCCCAGAAGTAATTTCTCACATATAAAATTCCCCAGGACTATTTGCACAGCTGTTTCTGACTCCCATATTTAGCTCAGGAAAAGGCTGAGGAGATGCAGAAGGCTGATAAATAACTGGAAAGGCCCCCTCCCAGTGGTCTTCCTGGATGGTTGCTATTAAGAGGAGAAGTTGCTCTGTCATGCAAAAGGCTACAAAAAGGCCACATCTCCCAGTATCTTATGGGTCTCTAGAGACAGGATCCTGGGAAAAAGTCAACAGCAAACTCAGATTCTCTTTTAAGTGTTTCTACGGCGTCTTCTTTTAGACTGCTGCCGAGCATGGAGCTTGGGAATGAATACGGCTTTTCCCCAGAGACCACGGATGTGAGGAGACAGACATCCAAAGCAACCTTTGGGTTTGCAGCACCTTCCCAGATGGGGAAAGAGACAGGTGAAGCCACTGGCCAGCTGGATGTCTCCAGCCGTGCGAGACATCTCTGCCCTGGCCAAGGGCTCCGGCTCCTCCTCCAGTGTTGGAGGAATGTGCTTTGGATTTGACGAATAGCTGCAAAATGTTATTCTCTCCCAGCCACCAACCCCATAGTGTTTTGACACTTGTCTTAACAGAGAAGTGGGACAGAAGCCCTTTTGGCTACTGATTAGCAGGCCAGCTTGCCAGTGTGGTGGTAGGCACACCAACGCAAAGATGAGCTGGAAGGAAATAAGGAGGTAGCTCTGCAAAGGCTCGCAGGGGCTGCTCCCCAAATCTCAGGCACTGGTCTGAAAACCTGACAGCTGTAAAAAAGCTCTTTTGTGGCTATATTCGAAACAGGAGGCAGGGGAAGGGAAAACCTAGAGAAGGGCAGCAGACAAGAAGGTTTTTCACCATGTAATACTGAAAAAGAAGGCGTGGGGGCGGGGGGGGGGAAGAGAAAGAATATCTATGCAATGAACATGAGATACACTACACATCTGAAAACTCTTTTGTGTCACAATCTAAGAAGAAATCAAGATGTGTTAACATACAACAGTTTAAATTCTTTCCTATAAATATCATCATTTGGACAGTATCAAATTAGTATCTAAAATGTTAACCTTATTGCAATGACTTCCTTCTCCCCATGAGATATAATCTACATATCATCAGACACCCATTAAAGGCAGACAGCAGTTTTTAGAGGTTAAACAGGAAAGCTGTCTTTGGTGACCATTCTAGATAATAATAAAAAAGCCATATAATTCTGCTTCTGGGACAGTTTAAAGTCATTTCTCAGCTTACAACCATAGGAATTTGCAACGGAGAGCTCTCAAGCAGCTTCTTTATTTAAAAGTCATTTAAAAGGAGCCGTTTGAGTAAGGTACCCAAACAGCACGTGTTTGGTTTCAGGACAAGAACCGGGTAGATCTGTCCCAGCCCTGAATATAAGAACAGCACAAAAGGTGCCTGGGCTCCCTAGGTCTGCAGCGAGGGCAGGAGGGGACAGTGCGGTGCCCGGCGCGATCGCAACAGGTTAATCATTTAAAGCAAGGAGCAGGGAGAGATCCAAAGGAGACATCTGTATGCAGCGGAGCAGGGAAAGGGCACAAGAGCACTGCAACAAGTAACTCTGCAGAGGGAAGCGAGGCAAAACCAGGACACAACTCTGAGAAGAGAATAACCTGTTGTGGCACGATGGATGTGGTCCAGGAGAGAGGCTTTATTTGGGAACAAAACTGCCCCAAATTTTTGTTTCAGATTTTTTCCTTGCTCTACTTGTGCAGCAGTTGGTCTATCAAAGCTTTTTCTCCCCCCCCGCCCTTATTTGCATCAAGCAGTAGGGATTTATTAAAAGCAGTATTCTTGCAAGACACTTGGGACCAATCCAACAAGCAGTTATAAATTTACTTAACTTTAAGCATGTAAGTAGTCCTTTAGACATTAGTGAGGCTATTCAAATATTGTTGTAAGCAAGCATGTAATGTGGGCATGAACAGAGCCTAATTTAGAGTTTAGTTGTAGAAAGGCCTCTCAATCTTCTGCTTTACCTCCGGACTATGAGCCTTTCTTGTACCTACATCCTTTTTTCCAACATGATTGCAAGAGTTTTTCTTTTCCCCCTCTAAAAAAAAATTGCCTCTAATCATTGTAACTACATATAGAGCAGGGCCACTAAAGTAGCAGTCACACTAAACTTGAAAAGCCAAGCAATCACATTCACACTACAATTTTTGTAGAAGTTATCGATCAGACATTAGCCTAAGAGGTACTGGAGTCAAATAAAACAGCTCCTTCCTCCCCTCTCCTCCCAACTTGCCAAGGAGCATTTCCTTTGGTAAAATAATAAAAAGATCATCTTGTCTCAACAATAAAATGGGTTGTTTTAAGACTTAATCCAGAACAGAAAAAAACTTAAGTGATTTCCTTACACAAGAAATCCTTCTTAGAATATAAGGCTATCAAACATGTTAGATACCATAAGTTTCTGTATTTATTGTCATTTTAACAACAGAAAATGAAATCCCTATACATTTCAAAACTATGTCCAAATCCTCATTTTCAAAAGTTGCAGAATTGGTGTTTTATACACTGTTCGAAAATAATCAATTCTTTGAAATAAAGCAAAAGGACCAGACCAGGAGTCAAAAGCAGACCAGGAGACCCGAGGACACTGCTCCTCACCAGTGCTAGTATTGAACAGCTGCTGGCAGCTCAGACTGACAGGACACAGGCACTACTAAGGGATTTTATCTTTATAAATGCAGCGTGGTTAAAAAAAAAAAAAAAAAAAAACTAAAAAGTGTCCTGCTCGGAGGCACTGTCAGTTCTCAATAGTGTATTTTTTTCTGTTCTGATGTTCCAATTGAAATAGTTTGATATAATAGCACAACTGATCTTGCAAAACAAAGTGATTACTCCACTTCACTAAAAATAGCACGTTCCCTCTCTTTTTTTTTTTTTTTTTTTTTTGGCAATCTTCCCAATACTGATAACTTTTACATTTTCTTCTGTAAAGAGAAAGATTTGTCTTCATCACTTCTTTTTCTAATTTGCATCTTCTCTCTTTCAACTTTGAGCACAGCAAGCAAGGAATATTCTTATGCAAGGGCAAATTAAGGAGCAAAATCAAATCAAATTAAACAACAAGGAAAATGAACTGTGGAATTAATGAAACCCTTCCCTTTATATTATTCATATTACATTATTCATCATTTCTTTTCCCCAATATAGACCAACTGTCAACCCCTCTGTTTAGGGGGATCATGACAAGCAACAAGCCTTCAGGAGTTCAACGATACTGTATGTTCTAAAATACAATGCAATAAGCATTTTTCCCTTCCTTTTAGTACTATGAGTATTAGCATCTTTTCCACCTTTCTGAAAATTCCTGAGGCACACTCTCAGCAGCACAAGATCACCAGAATACCAAAGGCAGCACTGAGTTTTAAGTCTGGCTCAACAGATGCTAACAGACTGAGCCTCTATTCTCACTGCAATGTCTAGTAATGAGAAAAACTTTAATTTACTTCTTTTTCTATCCATCTATTTATATTCTCCTTATACTACTATGCCGTCCTAGAACTCTTTTCTCTTTCCAACAGTCAGGTGGAAGAAACTTGGCAATATTTTCCTGGTTTTCTTTTGAATATGTAAAAAAATGATGTTTTCATTGCTGAATTAAGATTACATCCCAATTTTTCTAGAATGCAATGCTTCCAGGTGGATAGTGAACCTGTATAACTTCAGAACAAAGAGAAATTTAAAGAGGAAGAAAAAAAATTAGAAAGAATGCTATTCTTAAAGTCCAGCCTGATTAGATGTACACTGTTATTTACACAGCAAATATCTCATACTAAACTCGAATAGTTTTGTAAGGAGAAGAGCTGCAAACATACTTGGGCTTCATGCACAAAGAACACAGTGCAAGGTCAGGTAGTTTTGCAAAGCAAGGTAATAAAACTTCTGTTACTTATAACCCGTAAATGCACGGTAGGCAGAACAATACTTTCTGGCCATTGCATTACAAAATATTACGTTAAAGGGTATCATTCGTGTCTTTTTTTCTGTAGCAGAATGAAGCTCTAGTGCATTTACAGTGGTAATTTGGCTTCAATAATGCTGTTTAAGATCTGATACTGGTTGTACAACTTGTGTCTTCAGACTGGGCAATTTCATTACTCTCTCTTTCAAAAGATGACTTTAATAACTAAGCTTTTAAACTGTTTTTCTCATAATACATAAGTGAAGCTAAACGGCACTTGTCAGCTGAAAAAGACTGGATGCAGTCCCACAGTGGACATTAAGGATACAGATTGGATGGAGCCAACAAAACACTTACGGCAATGGCTTTCTCTAATAGCTGTAGCAATTTTTAAATCACAATACAATAGTTTGGTTTTAATGCCAGGTGAATGAGGTCACACAAAGAAGAAATTATATCAGCAACAACAGGCAAATCCCTACCAACTTAACATCTGCAAACGAGTGGAAACTTCAGGAATCATTTCTAGTTCTGAACCATTCTGCTGCTTCTTCAAAACACATGCAGTATCCATAAACACAGAAGAAATCAAAAGCAGATGAATGCTTCTCTACAAAGAAGCAAATTGCAATAATGTGCCTAAAAGTATAATGAACTTAGTTTCTACCTCTTACGGGCATATTAAAAATAAAGTGCATCAGCAGATTCCATCTCCTCCCTGAGTAAAAAATGTCATTAATGATAAAAGCAACTGTTGAAGCCATGAAATTGGTCCTCCTAATCTCAGGGTGGTAAAATTGTCTTCCTGATTTTTCCTTCCTATAGTTTAAAGGGATCTTCTTCAGCGGAAAGTTTTCAGACCATAAATCCCCAATATCATATTCTATACTGGCACAGACCCAATGGGTCTCACATCTGCACTCAGATTTTTAATTACTGAAAATTTTGGTCCCCTGCAGAGAAGGTAAGGAGGGAGGAGTTCAAATCAGGTAACCAAACCATAATACATAACTATAATCTCTGCTTAAGTTTAATTTCCAAACCAGTGAGCTCACATTTGTGGGGGGGGAAAGGAAGTAAAGAGCGATGTGGGAAATCCCTGCTTAATGAATCCGCTGCGACGCGAACGTGACACTTGCTGGGCGCAGGAACGCTAGAGCCCGGAGCAGCCCACGCGGCTCCTTCGGCCTCTCTTCACGAGGCAAGGAACCAAGCTAAATTAAGGATCCCATCATCTTAACACCTCTAATCTAGTTAGTCCCTGTACTGGTGCATTCTCTTTTGCTCAAAATAGTCCGCCTGGTTCTTCAACCAGCTCAGGCAAACTGCCCACCTTATCATGTACTTCCACAGGGCCTTAAATATTCCCATTACCTTTACTACGAAAGATAATCGTAACAAATCATTTTACCTCTTCATTTTAGTTAGAGATACCAAGTCCAGAACAGTTAATTTTCTCAATATTAATTTTCTCAATATTCTACCTCTTGAGCTCACACGTTTTATTTATATCTTTCTTTCAGATTAAACAGGCCAGGAAAAATTACATTTTCTTCATGACATACACTACCCGAAACCATGAATATTTTTTGTTCTTTTCCACTCCCTGCCTCGATTTTAACAATTTCCTTCCTCCAACAGGGTGACAGAAGTGAATAGCAAGCTCCATATCTCATTTGCCATGTGTCAGAATATTTTCTTCTGCTTTCAAGTCCTCCAGACTTTGTTTGCTTTTCTTTTTAATTGCTGCCATAAACTCTAGAATAGCTCTCCCAAGCGAAGTAAAGCATCCCCCTTGCAGATTATCTCCAACTTTGCCATTTTGCAGTGCAGGATGATTATTTGTTATTTGCTTCATTAGTTCAGGCTTTTCTCCGCTCAGCTGAGTAATTCTGAGCTATGGCTAATGCAGCAGCATACATTAGCAAAAATAAAAAAAAAAAAAAAAAAATCCACAAGCACACACAGAGAGAGACAAAGCCACTTCCATGCTGCTGTCTCCTCCTCCCCTGCAGGTCAGCATCACCAAGTCACGAGGCTAAGCACCCACTTTTGCATAAAAAACTGAAAACTTCTGCAGGAGCTGTGACGGGACCTTAAATCCCCCACAGGCGAGAGACATCCTCTCCCTAATAGCTTCGTTCCTCTCTCGAAGGTATAGCACTGCAGCAAAGGGATGTAAGGAGGTGACCCAAGGGACAGTAACACCAGATTCCCTTCACCTGGATGCAGGGAGTGCTCGAGAGGCCAGCTTCATCCCCTTTATCCCTAAAGGAATGCTGCCAGGAATCATCTAACTGTTTATGGAGGGTGTACTGCTTGAGTCAATGGCACCATATTATCATCAATCGAGTCAATGACACCGAATTACCCCGAGAAGAAAAACGCTGCCATGTCTTTTTGGTCTATAATTTTCCATATGGGTTTAAAGACAGCAGCAGCTCAGGTTTGGACCAAAACTAATTTTGCTTAAAGAAAAATAAAAAAGCTTTTATAAAATTTAAATGGAGTATTTCCAAGTCTCATTTAGAAATTCAAGTTTGCTGTTTCTGTATAGGCAATTAAAAAGACAAGATGCACTCGGTAAGACTTAGAAACTTGAAGTGCCGCGTTTATTACGCTTATTCCTGTTACGTTTATTTAGTTACGTTTATTCCTGTTGCCTCTTCCAGAAGAAATGCAAAGAATATGAAGTCCAAAGGAAACTGAGTATAACACAAGAGGAAACCAGAGTTAACAATGTGTCATTTTAAATTAAAAACAAATTCAACAGATAAAAAAATGCTTTCATCAACAAAGCACAGTCTTCAGTGCCAAAGAAAACCCAGGTCCACCTAGAAAGTGAGACCTCTTGGAGGAGCGGGGAAATTAAGTTTACACTCATACCCGCCTGAAAGAGCAGGCTGCCAGCTGCACTAATGCCTCAGAATAGAAAAGAAAAACAAAACACAAACTCACCACACCAAAACCATGCAGCTACCCACAACACTTCCCTGATCACCCCTTGAAAAAAATCCCGTGGAGAAAGGCAAGTCTATGTGCAATCCTAGCGCTAAAAGCCTGAGCCAATTTTAACAGAAGTGGGAGTTGCTTGCATGAATTACACTCTCTTGAAAGAAATAAACAAATCAGCATCTCTTCTTCACACTTCTGCAGTCTCCATTTCATAGCTTTACTTGTCAGCAAAGCACTGGAGGTAGGGAAATTGATAATTATCAAATACTTACTTTTCTATTCCAGTTTAAATAAGGTATGTTCCTAATTACTCCAAATATTCCTCTTCAGAAAGGGAATTAAGTAGCCCTTATCAAAGGCTTAAATATTACAGAAACATTAAAGATTAACTGTTAAGAAAAAAGGCAAACACATACGCTTCTCTAAAGCAGCATTGCATACTAGACAACTATTTTGCTGACTAGATATTAAAATAGAGCACATCTTTTTTTTCCGTTCTTTGTCCATGTCCTCTATCAGTGTTGCAAGGACATTCAAGAAAATGAACTGGAGTTTAATCCTGTAATTTAAACACTAGATGGAGCCCACTTCCCAAAACTGCAAAGGGAAAGTTCTTACAGCAAATTCTCATAAGCGATTGAAATAGCTGGTCATGAATAAACATAGCAGAACTCAAACAGTTGTGGGGACCATCATTACTGCAACAAGACACACCAGCCAATAATTCTACCTCTGCATAACAGGATATAGATTAATATTGGATAAGTGAAAAAAAAAAAAAAAGTGCATCCTGCAAATATTTTTATTGGCATGGGAAAAAAGCTTTGGTAAAGTAGACAAGTGTATTTTTAAAGTTACACAGGAGAAACTATCGCTACAACTATCCCAGTAGGTATGAAATTTAAAATAAATAAATAAATAGTCAAGTTGCCAATACCTAACCTGACTAGCCTCACTTACCAACCAGATAAACCCATTTATCTCGGGCTCCATTACAAACCACTGCAGCATTTTGGCCGGACTCTTAAGTCTGCTTCACAAGGCAGAGGGCAGCCAGAGACTGCAGGCAGACAACCCTTGACCGCTTCTTACATCGATATGGGACACACTAGCAAAACCACCCAAGAGACGAGCGGACACTACGGGGGGCAAGGACTTGCACGAGACCGTCGGCAACGCAGTTCTGCTGACAGCTGAGCTACTGTCGACTGCTTTAACCTTTGAACAGAACAGGCCGCTGCCTTCGCCTTTCTCTTCTCCTAGCCAGTCTACAGCAATAGCTTCCTCAAGGTTAAGATAAGCATGAAGGCAGTTAACTTTAACACAAAAGAGCGCATGGGTGTCATAAACAGCACTCCATCCTGTTTCAACCACACGCACCGCAGAAACTGAACTCGCCTTTGCCTCCGAACTTTCAGTGACTGATCTGCCAGGGCAGGCTTTGCCTAAGGAAATCATTACTAACCCAAACTCGCTGCTGGATCCTAACTGCAGTTCCCAGAAGCAGAAATGCAGCATCTATGAAGAGAGAAGCTTCCTCTAGGAAATCCCAGTCACTCATTATTTCTCTGAAAGTGATCTGTATAGCAAGGTTTCTTGACCCCACATCCTGAAGATGGTCTCGTGGACAGCTGCTGCTGCCTTAGCTGCTAGAGGAAACTCTTGGAAACGAGCCAAACATCTTCAAATGCTCCTATCTGATGGCAAATAAAACTACCCATCTACTGGGTCCCTAGTGAGAGACAGCTTGACTCCACAAAGCACCATATACATCTGCTGCCATAAAGACAACACACTCTGTAGAAGGTTTAGCTCTGGAAGTCAGTTTAAGTGTGAATACTTCTTATTTATTAATATTCTATTTCAATCCTATGACATCACAGATGTTTCTCAAAGTACCTGAATCACACACACACACCCACACACACACAAGTCTGCCCATCTAAAAGCAGGTAAATTTTCAACTACGAGTATATCAAGCACACAGTGTTTGCTCTAAAGGAAAATACCAACAGCATTTATTTGGGACTTGACTTAAAGCCACCTGAGAACAGAGGCCCATTTACTTCCACGGTTACTCCATTAGCAATAGGAATATCTCTCTGACCTCACAAATTAAGCGTCAGCAAACAGAGGAGATGAACAAAATCCCAGACACAGTTGCAGGTTTTACTAAATAGTGATGTTTAACTACTTCCTTATCACCAAGATCTTATTGTACTACTATAATTTAGAAACCTTTGCCACTGTAATTTTCTTGGCTTCATTTTCTTTACAGCTATACTTTTACATGTCAGACTAAATACTTGTTCATCAGCACCATCATCCATACAACAACAGAAGATGAACAGCTATGTTAAAAACAGGAGGAAAAAAAAAAAAAAGGAATACCAAGGTTTTACATATATATAAAAGAAATTAAAAGCAAAGCAAACTGATCAGTGTGGTATACAAGGCTAGAAGTGGACGCTAAAACATAATTACATAAATATAATTATGAAGGCAGTGACTGTGCACGCATGCGGAGCAATGAGGTTAAAGTTAAGGTTAAAACCCTCGGTTTTACCTGCTCTCAGCAATAACACCAAAATCTTCATGGTCATGGTACTTTCCTTCAGCCTGCGCATATGGAAGGAACAATACCCTGTGGACCTCACCCACTGATTACATTTGCACACAATCAGCTCACAACAGGCAGAAGTCACAGCTTACCTGCCATGGAAAGGAAGCAAAGGGGATAGGAGCACAAAAGGCGGGGGGGGGAAGGAAAAAAAGCACTTTTGAAAGCTCATTTGGTGCTACTAAAAGATTATTTTTCATATTCATCTTTAATGTACAAAAAAGAAAAGTCAATCTGTAAGTTCTGTAAGTTCAACTACCTCCTTTCATGAAGTAGCAAAAAAATAAAAAATAATAAACTTACATAGAAAGAAAAAGAATACAATAGTAAAATTGAAATCTGGTTAGCTTAAATACTTCAAAGACATAGAAAATTTTCAAATTGAACTATTAGTAGTGTACAACTTAGAAATTCATTGCTTGCTGGACTGACTCCTGTTTCACAGGCCATCGTCCCCCAAGACAGCAAATGATTATTGAGGGGCTTATCTAAAACCTTTGCTTCTCCAGAGCCTGCTGCAGTAAGTTCTGACCCACACCAATTCTCCCTTCCAAGACCACTGGTTCAGTCTTGCACAGGTCACCTCACTGCATTAGCCAGTTCCCTTTTCCTCCCTTGCGTTACCGTCCGAGCTCTGGTTGACTCCACGTCACCACCAGCCAGCACCCAACTCACACTCCACAGCGAGCTCAGATTCAGCTCCTTCAGCAATAGTTTTTAACCTCCCAGCTACTGATACTCTTACCATTTTTAAAGGAGCAGACACAGTCATAGCCTAAAGCCAGGATATCCTTACAGAGGCATCTTTAGAGGCACAGCTCTCCAGGAAGTACCAAAAACCTTCTGTATGATCAGCCGGGCCTCCTGAGGAGCTCAGAGCTTGCCCCCGCAGGGTAAACCAGGCTCGTTAGCAGACGGGGACAAAAGCCTGCTGGTTATTTCGAACATTCGGGACCTCCCGGCTACGGCTGGCATGTAACGAACAGCACGGCACGTCTTCAGAAGCGAGGTTCAAAGCGAGCCCTGACTGCAAGGAGGAGCAGAGCGGTTAAAAACTGAAAGCCACAGGCGAGCGGGTCGAGGCCGCACGAGAGCAATCCTGGCAGCGGAACCCGGCCACCTGCTGCACCCTCTTCACGGCACAATGCCACCCTCCCTCAGAAGTCGTCACCGGCCTTGCCGTCATCACAGGCTTTCCGTGACCCTGTGACTTCACTTTTCTCCCAAGCCTAGAGCTTGTCTAAACGCAACCTTTTTTAACCTACCATTCTCAGCCTGAGTTATCCTATGATCTCAGGGGGTCTCTACTTCAGCTTCCTCTTTCAAGCACGGTCTGCTGTGAGATCAGATGGGGTTATCCAGTTGGGTCCTGAATATCTACAAAGGTGGAGGTCACACAGCCTCTCTGGACACGCTATTCCACCACTTAACTGTCCTCATGGCAAAAAACACTTTCAGGAGAGTCAGCCTGTGCCCTTCTTGTTTCAACTCAGGCTCTCGTCTCTCATCCTCCCACCACACACACACCGTGAAAAGCTTGGGTTGCATCAGTTCTACTCTTTTACTGAGGGAGGAGGTAGGGAGGAAAAATAAAACTTCACATTTTTAGTTTTGATAATTTCCTATTATACAAAATACACTTTGTTCTTTGTTTCAGATTTAACTTACTACATTTACTAAAAGTGTATCTGCAACCAAATCAGGGCTAGAGTTAAAAATAATAATAAAAAAAAATTCTAATCATAGAAGTTGGGTGGAAATGGTCAGCCACATAATCACAAAGTTCTCTGATATGCAGTGATAATGGCAACACTTCACTGTTCATGTTCGCTACTCTCCAGATATTAAAGCAACAGCATCTCTCTGCACAGATGCAACACAAGAGCCAATTACACACGTGCGTTACAAAATGCTAAACAGAGTAGTCTAAAAGGAAAGGGAGATACACACGGAAGCAAAGCCATGAGAAATGCACTCTGACAGTTCTTAGACTTAAAGAGTTTTTGTTTGTGCGCACATCACAGGAAATATGCATTACTGCTATTCCTGGGCATCAGAGCTATTACTCTCTCAAGCTGATCAAGGCTTCTCAGCACATCAAAGAACGGCAATCTGAAGCAGTCCACTTACAGACCTTACTGCTACTCAGTTATGAAATTACCTTGTACCAGTCATGCAGAAAGCTTATCTGCACTTTAGCCACATTATGAAGGAATAAAAGATATCTAAGAGGAACTAAAAGTTGAGAAAGATGTACCAGTGTAGCATACGTTCATCCTGCCTGGAAGGTCATAAGAAATGTGATTAGTGCTGCTGTTCTCCCAGTTTGAGTATTGCCTTGAGACAAAGGCTTTCCAGCGAAAGCTATGGATCAATAAAAGGATTAAGCAGCAATGCTTTGGAAAAAGCACAGAAGCAGCATGTAAGTTTTTATGTGAGACTTCTCTAACATTATGCTTGAGAAGACAAAGCATTAATTTTGAGTTCTATCTTCCAGCCCGATGCGCCTTGCCTCAGCGCAAGACGCAGGTGCCGTGGACTGCGTGTGCTCGAGTGAGTAAAAAGGAAGAGGGAGCGACAGGAGATGCACCCAGAGGAACATCCATCAGCTACACGAGCCTGCAGCTCCTCAGAGAGGAGCTCACGGCCAGCGACGCATTTGCCACCACACCTGACCGGGAGCGGCAGCACCAGAACCCCAGCATCGCCCACACCGCAGCAGCACCCCGGGAAAGAGCCCTCCCAAGCTGCGTTCGCATTCTCCCAAGACATTAGCAATATGCTCGAAGGCAGGCACTGCACAGAGGAAAGATGAACCAACTTATTTTCCTTAACTGAGACTATTTGTAGTGAGGAATAATTCGAAATAACTTGGAGAAATCTCAAGGCTACTTCTCTGTGAACCACCTCCAGTCAGTTCCCAGAAGCACCTTCATTCTTATAAACAACACTCAGTATCACCATCACCAACCATGATTTTAGAGGGGTTTTTGAAAGACCTCACTAGACAGTACTTGGGATGGAAATCCTTTTCATACAAAATTGTGGTGCAATATTTAATGCCAACACAACATCAGTGCATCATTTCATAAAATTCACACCACAGTCAAAACCAGTACTATGAAAAATAATCTGAAATACACAGTGCTTTTCTGAAAAGTCATCCAATAAATTAATCATTTTTATATGCAGAAAGAACTGACAAAGCAAAAAAAACAGGAAAGCTCTAAATCTTTGGTTTGCAGCCTGTCTTCCGCAAAAGTCATTTTAAAGTTATTTAAAAAGCAATCATACTCAACCTCGTAAAATGACACTATTTAGAATTAATCTGCTGCATGTTAATTCCTTCACCTTTGCCAACAATAAAGCAGCATAAAAAAATGAAGGTCTATCAAAATAAAATCGAAATTCAGTTGACATTGTCTGTTGCTTCCACAAAAGAAATAGACAGAAACCAGATCTAGCTTTTATCAAAGCCAGTTTCAAATCCTTAATGCTTCTGCTTCCCATAAAAGAAAGAGATAAGTTAAACTCATTTTTCAGACTCACCAAAATTGTCCACGTCCCAACAGGCAGAAGAGGTGTGTCCAGTTTGTTAAATCCATGGTTGCAGCAGTCAGTCAGTCACAGCAATTGGTAGGAAAATGGAGAAAGAAGAAAAACAAGCAAAAAAGAGAAATGAAAACACTTGAGATTCAAGGAACAAGACCACTGTTTTCTGTAGAATGAGCTTAACATCTTTTAACATTACAAAACAGTTTCAGGCAAACAACTAAATTCTCAACCCACACGGACCTAGCATATTCTAGCATGAAAGAAAATAAGCACAATAGCAAGGATATTGATTAAAAAAAAATAATCATTACAATTTGGTAAAGATCTGTCAAAGTTGCCCTTATAATGAAGATTAAGGAGAGTGAAAACAAAGCTGTCAGTGTGCTTTCTTTCATAAGGCACTAGAAGCTGTGCAACATGACAAAAAGGTACGCTGTTTTCTTCCGCCTGCAGATACTTTCAACCTTTTGATAATGAGATGTAATATATGGTAGTGGAGAAAAGAGTTAAAACTGAAACAGGCCACAGTGGCTGACTATTTTAGGAATCTTCGGTCAAGGTTTGGGACGCACAGCTTGTTCTTTACAACTAAGGAATTTGAGACATCTCTTACATATAACGATCTAAAAAGTTATACACCCACAAATTGCCAAGAAGATCCAAGCTGAAATAATAATTCTGGATCAGAATCTCAATCAGTTGTATAAATAAATAAACAATTATCAGTACTTCTACTGATAAATCTAAAGAAAAATTTTAGAACTTTCTCAGGCTCAACATTGACTTTGCTTGTAACTGCTCTGATACATTTAGCCATTTTTTTAGTCTTTGAGACGGAATGCTCCAGAGACATCTGTACAAACTGTCACATGCTTTGGGCTAACCTAAATAAACTATCTGTACATACTTAATGCCACTGAAATGTGCATTCTACTTTTAAACAGAGGAAATTGGCTCTTTTGGTAAGTCAAGGAATCACAAAAGTCCTAAGCACTAGACAATGTGCAGACTTGCAGCACACTGCATCAATGAGGAAGAGGAGGAAGTGAAGGGAAGGCTACGCTATCCTAGCAGCTGTATCCTCATCAGATTGTGACTGCAGTGCAAACAGCACCAAGACTGACAAGAAGCCATAAAGCCAAAGGTCATTGCAAGTCTCTCTCAACAGATTGGGAAATCTCACCATCTGGTATCTCTGAATTCCCAAATTCTTCAACCCAACTGTCCTTGGCAATATCCATATCCTCCTAACTGAGAGATTGGAGAGGGGAAAAAAAAAAAAAAAAAGCCTTGCTGCTGCCACACTGATTCAGACTTCTCCGGAAGAAGACTAAGGGCCCAATGTACCCTTGGACATCCAAAAATTGCCGAGGCAGGGTAGGAAGGCCAATGTGCTGCCCAGGCCTCGATGAGTTTATTTTTGATTGCAGTAGATTCAATGACATACAAAGTAAAATTAATCTACTGATATGAAGCATAGCTGGCACAGACAAGGAATTTGCAGCCCCCCATGGATAGTGGTTGATGAGTTGCCTCCTCCTCTGCCTCCATGCTCCATTAACAAGACAGCAAGAAAAGCAGCAGAAGAGAGATGACAGTTGCTCACGTATCTACTGCTGTACTAGTGAACAACTTTTTTGTTGCTGTTTTTGTAGCACTGCTTTTACAGAGAGCCTTTTCAATTCCTTCATGCAAAGGATATTACAGGAAAAATGGAAAAAAAAAAATCAAAGGACTTTTCTTCATTTTTGATTTTCAAACAGTCTTGGCAAGCACTGCCATTCCCCAGAGATGCTACCATGTACCATTAACATTAGTATGACTGCATCTATAGCTTGCCCTCACAATGCTACATGCCTTTTCCCTCTGCAAGGAAAGCTGAGAATACTGGGAGACCATTTTTATTGGAGAAGACACGATTCTGAGACCTTCCCAAGGATTGTAACGGCCAGTTAGTGCCTTGAATAAACACAGAATGTCAAACGAAGGTAATAAGGAAAATAAGACTGTGGTGGTAGTAGGGAGGAAGATGGATATTAACCAACTCATTAGGAGATGAGGAGGCAAGAGGTAAGGGGAAAAACAAATGCTGAGTAGGTGGGAATGTATGAAAATAAACACAGAAAAGGGAGGAAGAAACAAAAGGGTAAAAATGACTAGGAAGCAGCAGAATGTGAGCAGGCAAGCTGCTCAACTCATTTATCTCAGCTGGGAAGAGGATGGGATGGAAGTGCAAGTTTGGCATCCCCACTGAGTATCCTGAAAACACATTTCTGAGCAAGGACAAAGATGGCTGTTGAAACCTGACACATTGCGATGGGCTTTCCACGAGCTTTCCATTAGCAGCTCAGGAGGGTTTGGGGAGGGGAGTGATCTTATAAGCCTTGTATGCCACCATTCAAAGGAGGGATGGGATGCAAATTTCCCTGAACACTGCTGCAGCGTTCCCTGTTGATCCCATGTACCAGCTGCCTGCGTGGGGCTGAGGGGAGATACATTAAAGCAAGGCCACAGAGCACTACAGACATTTGTATTCCCCTCGGCTCCTCTTCACATGCTCGCTATTTGTGCAAGACACTGGGTTATGAAACCGAAAACATTGGTTCAGCTTCAGGTGGCATTTTAGGGTCAATTGCTTCTTTGACAGACACTGAAATCACAATTTTTTCAGGCATAATATTAAGCGGTGAGTGTTTTAGGGCACACTGAACTTTATGGATTATTACTTTGGCCCTCTTGCTCAAAAGTCTATACAGCAATCTCTTGATATGCACGGTGCATTATATGCCTTTTTTTTTTTTTTTTTTTTTTTTGCAGAATTGCACTTTACAATGAACTCTGCAATTACTCTACTTGCTCTTTTGCTCCACCAAGCTGAGCAGCACACCTGACTGTTACACATTCTCCAATAAAGTGTATCTGCGAGTACAGCATACACTTGCAAAAAACCACATGACTTATTGAATATGTCAATATGAAGTTTTTGCAGCTAAAAGCTTTTGAAAGTTTCTTCAAAACTTCCATGACTCAGCTTGGACCTATTCCTAATCCATAGGCAAAGTAAAATACTCATGTGGCACCAATGAACCCAAAGAAAACAAAACAATAAAACCTTAATGCACTCAGCTGTCCAATCCCTCTCCCTCCCCCCTCAAAAAAATAAACAAGACCAAAACAAGGCTATGCATTTTTAACTTAACGCAATCTGCAGGACAACTACAAATCTTACCACAGCAACTGATTGACTCTGGATGCCACTGTTTAATCAAGTTAACATTTAAGAGCACCACAGTCACCTCTCTGCTGGGCTAAGAAAAAGGGAAACTAACCAGAAAAGCTGGAAAAATCAGTGCTGCACATGATGGCAGATTCAGACTATGGCTTCACTTGCCAGAGGAGCTTCTAGCACAGAATAAGACTGCTACATTTTACTATTCTAGGCAAATATTAGTAAAGGGTGAAAAAGGGTTCTTTAAAACAGGAAAAAAAAATGTCTAGTGACATTCTGCAATTGCTATATATCAAATATCACTTCTAATTGAAGTTAGGTAAAGATGTATCAAAATGGGATGCTCATTAGATTAAAATGAGAGAGTTAACACAAGAAGTGATGTAATCAGGAGTGCCGCAGAGATTTTTGTGTGAGTGATACGTATTGCGAAGGTGAAATTGCTTTGTTCAGGCTCCAGCTCTAGCTCCGTACCTTGATATCGGACCATCAAGGTGGTCCGTGAAAGCCTACGGTAGATAGCACCAGCCGGTATACAACTGGGAGCGCCCAGACACGTGTTTCCAGTCAACTGCAGGCAACGTTGAGTGCGAGTAATACCAAAGCCTCTCCTCTTTCCTTGCAACATAAAACCTGAGGACTACTCATGCTTCTCAAAACATGAGCTGTGACGTTACCAGACCTCAGAAGCTGAGGAGCCTCAGGTTTGGGCAGTGTTTGATAGGCACCCCAAGAATACATCCATAAAAAAAAAGATAGATAGATGCATATGGAGTGGGTGTGTATGCATGTGTGAGATTTTATATCTATATACATATATATAAATATACATACAGGTATAATGTTCGAACACCCAGCAGATGGCACCCACAGCACAAACTCCTCATGCTTGAGCACTGTGGGAGGCTGCCAGTGCCAGAGCAGGCACTAACTACACTACAAGAGGCACCCCCTTCCCCCAAAGCAAAACCACCTTCATGGGGGCATGAAGCCACCTCCAACTCTTCTGTAAAGCCTGAAGTTTCAAGCCCAGCATTGAGACCAAAAGGCAATTAGGTTTACCCTAAGCGGTCTCCCTTAATTGCATTGAAAGCTGCAATATTCTCCTTCACTTCTTGCACTAGGTAGCTGCTAATTCTCAAGTGCTCTCACAGCCTTTCCAAAGGTGGCAGCATTTCAGTGAATGAAGGAATTCTGAAGAAAAGTACGGGGAAAATTTCTGGCACAGAAGTAATATATTACAATATTAAGAACAACAATAAAGTTTAATGTAGAGCTTCCTTCAGGCTTCAGCAAGGCTTTCCTCATCTAACCATAACACATCCAACCATCTTTTCATTAGTCTTGCTAGTAATTTGGACTTTTGATGGTATCATGAAAGAGCATATCAGAAATGGCAGGGCAAACGCTTTTTTCCTTGAATTAAAATTCAGTTCTTGTTGTCACTCATGACTTAAGCATCACCATCATACGTACATGCTCAATGTACGTGTGATACACCAAGTGGTGCTTCAACTTGAAGTGAGAAGGTTTGGTTAAAGAAAAAAAAAAAAAAAAACTTCAAATTCAATACTCCACCCTCTTCTCTTTTTAAAATAAGAGGAAAAGAAAAAAAAAGTAAAAGAAGGAATTTAGAAGTATCAATCTGAAAACCTCAGCTCTATGTGCAATATTCCAGTTCCCACTAAGAGAATGCCGCACGTCAGATTGAAAGATGCCTTTCCAAGGTCATTTCATGTTCCAGTAGGTTTGTTATGAAGTTCTGGAACGGCAGATAAGGTTATGTGAGATTGCAAAGTGCCTTCCTAAGCTGGTTCTGGGCAGTAATGTGCAGCCAGTATTTGAACAAGAGACTACTATAACATTTACCTCCTAAAACCAACTTCATATGTCAAAATAAATGCTGTTGTAGGATGAACAGGAAAAGCATTGAAATGCTGTTAACCTGCTTTTCTACACTTGCCTCCCAATTAAAAACATAAAAAGGCCATTTTCCAAACAAATACACATTAAATGAACATACTGGAAATGAACACACTTTGTTTCTTTATACACACACCCCGGATTTGAGCATGAACTAGAACATTATGAAACTGATTTGATTTGCTGTAGTGGCAAAGGAAAAACTTTTCCAGCAACATTAGGGGGTACTTCTTCAAGAAATTTTGTGAAAATACCCAACCCTTTTTTATTAGTGACAATCTCATGTTAAAACATCCAAATGAAAGCCATTACTGCTACTGCCAAATTACAAAATTAAGCATATCTGAATAGTTCCCTATGACAGACCAGGAGCAGCAATTTCTAAGGGTAAATATTTTTTTAAATATATATTTTATAAAACAGAAAGTTATTCACACATCTAAGAAGGTTGGTTTGAAAGTCTTGTCATTATAATGTGAGAAATGATGACCTGGTATTTTTTGATTTCTTCTACTATAGCTCAAAATGGAGGAAATCACATAGCAGTAGCCTCTTGGCACATATTTTACACTGCCTGAGCCCATCCCAAACTGAGAAAGATGCATCTGGCAATGCACAGACCTGTGCACTTCCCAACTGCAGCCATCACACCAAGGATGAAATCCTCTCTGGAGGAGAGCAGGGGAACAAGCATGCAAACTCCAGGAATAGAAGGGGATAAATAAATAAATAAATAAAAGCTCTCTTCATAAATTGTTATGCACACCTTAAAGAGGTTTAAAACTTGATGAAAAATCATCAATCCGGGAATGCAAAAAATGCAAAACACTTATGCACGGAAACAGCCCTAGACGAGCGCATTTCCCCCACGGCGGGTGTTTTTCCTGAAGTCCCCAAATGAACATTTTAGGGGTCCAGGA
>VZSV01000022.1:3269252-3306706 GCA_013398735.1 Nothocercus julius
GCGCCGGCTCCGCGGGCGCGGAGGGGCTGCCCCCCTCCCTGGTGCAAAAAGCGGGGCTTTCACGGGACGTTTGGGGCCATGGGGGGCCCGTTCGGGCGGCGCGGCGGCGCGCACAGGTTGGACGCGGCCCCTGGCGCTGCGAGGCGGCGGTGGCAGCGCGTAACAGGGGGGAAAACGGCGAAATCGGGAACTTACTCCATAGCGGCCGAAAGGTGGGAGCCGGGGGCTGCTCACCCGGATAAACAACCCGGGCGAGCCAAAGTCCCTGCGAGCTCCCTGCGAGCTGCCCCTCGCTCTGCTGTATCGATCATGAGCAGCCCCCGCACGAGCGCGGGCAGCGGGCGCTGTGCGGGAGGGAAGGGACTGCGGCTGCACCGCTCCGCAGCGCTGCCGGCAGAGTCCCCAGGGGCGACAGGACGCTGTGGCACCTCCGGGGAGCAGGAACCCCCCTCAATAGATAATAGCCACGGGGGAAGGGCGTTTGCCCGTGCGTGGGCAGCTCTGTCCCGGGGCGAGGAGCATCGCCCCGGGTTTGGAGGGCACGGGGAGGCCGGCGCAAAAGCGAGAAATGTGCTTGAGAGGGGAAAAACAAAATAAACTGACAGCACAGAGGAAGGCGGCCGAGGGATTAGGGCTGCTTATCTTGGGTAAGGAGGCTGTGGGACAGAGTAGCCACCAGGCTTTGGGTGTCACGTCACGCCACAGCCATTAATGCCGCGATTACACCTGACCCTGCTGAGGCCTCTAAGTCGCCACCAGAGCGACTTATCCGCTGGCGGGAGGCAGCGCGGGCCGGGGGCAGCACCAGCCAGCGGCAGCGTCTGCCCGCGCTCCCTCCCGGCGGGGAGGCCCCGGGGGCACCGCTGCCCCCAGGGCGAACCCGCCTGGAGCCCTCAGCAGCTCAAAGGAGAGTCGGCCGTGGGGTGGGGGGAGGCGCTCGCCAGCCGCCTGTGGCAAAGGTTGAAGTTCCAGCGAGCAAATTTCTGTGCTACGTGCAAGATAATTTCTTACGATAAGTTTTGCTTAGGTCGGCTCAGCGAGGACATCCTGCTGTCAAACGGGGCTGTGTGGCAAGAGAAATCCTCAGTTGTCTGCATTTTTATTTTTTTCTCCGGGCAGCTATATACAGTTATTGACTTTTACTGCTTTGCAAATTGCTACGCAAGAAGCGATGGGCTCCGAGAGCCAGAGGCAGAATTTAGTTAAACAGCCTGACTTAATTTTTCCTGCTATTTGGAGAAATGCACATAGGAACCAAAGTCCCAGCCCTGCAGCGGGATGCACAAAATCACACCAAAGGGGTAGGGGTCCATTAAATTGACAGGCCCCATGCGGGCATAGGGAGATCCGCTCCACACACATCCCATTTTCTTGGTGTTGGGTTGGCAATGGCAGCAAGCACGGCTGTGAATGGCAACGCGGCTCAAATAATGCCAAAAAAAATAATGCCATGCAGATTTATGCCGGTTCTCACGGAAAAGGCTTATGGCTATATCTCATGGTACGACGGGATTCATACCTCTGCTAACAGAGGAGGGAATTCTGGCAAGATAAGAAGTCTGCAGAAAAAAAAACCCCAAGTGTTATAAAAATGAGCGTGGGGAGTGGGGAGGCTCCTGGGAAAACAGCTACTCTGCCTAGTGCCATGGGACAGGAGCTGCACTAGGGACTGGGCAGCAGCCTCCCAACCCATTCCTGTCTCCTCGGGACATGGGCTGGAGCCTGCGCTGTCCGGCTGCTGTGGGAAGAGGCCGTGCCCGTCACCGCTGGGGAGGCACTAATTAAAGGAACTGATGTCGAGTCCTTAAAACGGCCATGGGAAGGATCAGGATGTCTGCCGAGAGACATCGGACTCTCTGGGCTTCGAGCCGTGCCAAGTCATTGTGTGGGGCAGGAAACGGGAGCGTTCTGGGGCAGGTAGGAAATAAATCTCACCGCCCTCTCCCAGCCCTTTAGGCTCGTACTCCCCAAGCAGCACGAGTTGCAGGAGGGTTTGCATACGTTCATTACCTATTTATTTAATAGACTGTAACAGCTCTGAAACTTCTTTTTTTTTTTCTTTTTCCTTTGCTCACCCGATAGTTAGTGCTTTTAGCACACTGCGCAGGAGTCTCTCCTGGATAAAATTACCACCCTAAGCATCCCTCGCCAGAATTACTGTCCTAAGCATCCCTCGCAGAGGCGCCATTCAAAGGCTGTTAATCTGATTTATGGTGACCTGGCATGACAGCCTGTGGCAATGGGTGATATAAAGCCAAAACCCTGTGACAGGAGGGACGTTGATTTCAGAGTGTGGTGCAAACCCATGGGCCCCTTTTATGGAGCCCATGCTGCAACTTTTATGGCCCCTTTGTATTATTTGTATGGCTGTGGAGACTTCTTTTTATTATTATTTTAAATTAATCATCTCTAAGGCCTGGTACTGCTCATGCGCCTGCTCCTGGCATCATCTGCCCCCAACACACGTCACAGAGACCTGTGGCGCTGATCCTCACACCCTCCTCGTGCAGATCTCTTCCTCCTATATATATGTACATATATATAAATCCCAAGCCCACGTGCTTGCAGCGAAACCGAAGGGCCCTCGTTTAAGTGCTCGGTGTCCAGTAAATGCAACTGTCTTGCCCATATGTGGTCATTTTAACTCTATGATTGTTGGTGCAGGGGCCAGGGCAGTGTTTGTTAGCATTTGTCAGTCCCCAAGTCCCGCTTTTGAGTCAGAACTGTTATTATCTGAGATCAGAGTTATCCACAGCTTTATTTTTGTACCATCATCAGCGCACATAGTGTTTAAAAAAAGACAGGAAAGAGGCAGTGTGCCTGTCCTAACAAATATACAGTTTCTGGATGGAAACGGATCTTATTGAAATCAATGTGCATTTTATCATTGATTTCTTTGTGTAGTAAGGGCCTCTTGCAGTGTTTTAAACCTTGACAGCTTTTTCTTGTAAAGCTGAAATGAGACTACCTGGCAAGTAGCAATATTGAGTAGTTTTATATAATGCTTCTTTCTCTCTTTCTCTACATTTATAAATATACACACACAGGCCCAGAAATCTGAGACACTGCAGAATTACTTTTTTTTAAAACCACGTTTATCAAATTTACTGAAAGTGCACAGTCTGCTTAATACAAAACATATGGAAAATCCAATCTGGCGTTGACAACGGACTTGACCAGATGATCCAACTGGTCATTCATAGCTAGCTAGGACAGAGATAGCATATCCACACCACATCACCGTATCACCGTATGCTACCTAATGGTTTAAATTCATTCTATGCCATATTCTCATTCAGTGGCAGGAATTTGCTTCAGCGCTATTCTTCCACTATTCCACAAGAACATTTTTTTTCACTGTTGATAAGGAAATGTCATTTGCCATTAAAAAACTATGAATGACAAACTCGTTGCTATGTTAACTGAGCTTTCCACATTTATTGATTGCCTCCTCATTTACTGAGTAATTTCAGTGAATTCCCTAATAATCATGATCTGTAGTATACATCTATCAAATGGCACACTCTAACTAAGTTACTGAGGACTAGTATCTCATCTTGTATAATGCTGATTTTGCAGCTTCCATAACTTGGCCCCCAGGGAGAATAGCAAGAACTTTGTGATGTTAGAGATGGCCTAATCTGGATGCCCTCATGGGGCAGCACACTTCCCACTTCTCAAGGAGAAAACAGCAAATGCTCCACTGAAACTCTATTTTCCAACATTCATGGAAGAAAATGTGCTATGGATCATTAGCAACATATCAGCTTATTAAAAACTATGTCACACTTGTAAAATAAAGGACATTTTATCATCCTTTGCCATTAAATTTATGTCTGTGTTAATCTGCAAAATTAAATAAATCCACATCGATCTCCTAGTTAATGATGCAAAGCCTGTGCATACCTTAGTATGAAATCAAAATATTTCTTTTTATTTTGGGGGTAGAACATGTACACTCCCATGTTTCACATCAAAACAAATTAGATGATTTTGAATTGAAGTAAATCAAATCAGAGATTTCTGTCAAGGAAAGGAAATGGCAGAGAAGCTCTTCAGGCCTGTAACGGCTTACCAGTCTAGACTAGAAGTGCGATAAAACCAGACAAACTATCACGTAGGTCCTTGGTCCGGTTGACCTGAATATGAGGTTTCTGCAGTGCATTGCACTTTTGGGCAGCCTTGATGACTGTCTATGAGCATGAAGTCTGGACAGGCACGGACCACACGGAAGTGGCTGGGCATGGTCATCATCTCTCTTTCCTACTGCACGAAAGAGAAATTGCAAACTTCTTTGTTTTGTGGTAATTGAAACAATACAAGCTACCACCCAAGGTACAGCACATTGTATGGAGGCTGAATCAGCTGGAGGGGCTTCCTTGGAAATTGGTTGCCGAAAAACAGGAAAGGGGTCCTTGGTTTGGTTGAAGTTCTGCATTTGATTGTGGGTGGAAAGAAGCACAAGTTGAGCAGAGCCAGACAAGTAGGACATGTGTGTGTGGCCCCTGAAGGCGGCCAAAACTAAATGATTCTTCTCTTTTCAACCTTGAAAGCCAGAGGAAGTTCTTGGGAGCAAGAAGACAGATTTGCGCTGCATGGTCCTACTGTGTTTGGGAGGAAACATATTTATATTTTAATAAACAGATTTTACCCAACTCATATAACTAGCTTTTACTTGAAAGGCCCCTAGAACTCTGTAAACCTTGCCTTCCTGCAAGAAACAGCCTCATTTCACTGTGCCATCGTATAACCTACCGTTCTTAAACCCTTTTTCATGAAGCCAAACAGAGCCCCATCCCACTCTCAATTAGAACTTTTCTCTCAGAACAGTATGGAAAAAGATATGTACTACAGCCTCAGAGCCGTACAGCTTCTCCCACAAAGTTATGAAACCATTCTTCCTTTAGGGATAAACAGTAAAGCAACATCTAATTTGTATGAATAGCTCTTTCAGCTGCTTAAATACTTCCAGCCTGATGAATTCTTTAAGCTGCTCTGATTTCTCTGAATGTATTAATCTTCCACACCTGTTATTTCAGTGCAAACAGTAGATCATGCCATGCTACTATTGTCTCTCATTTCCTTGGGTGCTTGCTGGAGATCACTCACTTGACAGCTTTTTGAAATGGTAAAATATTACTCAATTGTCCTTTGGGTTGTTCTCCAGGTAAGTTTTCATGCCTGGATGGTCGGTGGCATGAAAGAAAACATTTGCTGTGAAAAAAAGCCCTTACCTGGCTATAGTTTTTCAATTTACTCACGGTTCTTGTTGAACTGTGAATTTGTAGAAAAGCCTGATCTTGCTTGCCAGCTCCGTGTCTTTGAACGTGATGCCATTTGTGTGCCAAGCCATCCAGATGTGTGTCACAGCTTGATTTCCTGGGGCACTCGGCAGAAATGCTGCACGCTACCTCCGCAACGTGATAAATCTCTTCAGGATGCTACGTAGCACCTACCATAGTGGGGAACCCCATCACTAGCACCTTTCAGCCCTCTTGGAAAGGTATCTTTCCCTAAAAACATGCCCAAGGCGGCCGCCAGAAAATGCCATTTTTCATGCTTAACTGAACTTTTTGTTTGTTTGTTTGTTTTTGTTTTTACCATCGGCAACATAAATCGTGGCTTGGTAGTCTAAGCTGTTGCTTTTCCCCAGGCACAACAAATTAGTTCTAGTCCGGAGGTGCAAATGCGAGCGCGCGCTCCTGTGCCAACAGAAAACGTCTCGCAGCGCAGGGGAACAGCAATGTTCGCTTTAATCCTCGGTGCAACAGGTGCCTCCGCATTGAACACAGGCACACATTTATTCGGGGTATTTATCTGGAGTGTCTCCCAGCAGCCCCAGTCTCTCATTGCAATGTGCGGCTGCAGATGCCCCAAGTCGTCCCCGCTGCCATCTTCTTGTGCAGGGAGGCGAGGAGCCGGGCGAGGAGCAGGGAACAAAAACACCCGAGTCCAGGGCGTTTTGGGCTTTGTTGGTGCCGGTTTGGGCAAATGGTCTAGGAATTGGAGCTGGTGCTGGGGGAGCTATTGGGATCGCCCTGCTCTCCGCAGCCCATTCCTTGGCTTTCCTCTCCTGCATTTACGGAGATGCCTATTACCGATTTCAGCTTGTTATATGCATCTTTACAGTACGGGAATAACATCGATGAATTACAGAAGGGCCTTTGCATAAATTTTTGAAGAACAATAATCTGCAGAAGGTGCCCCTAACAAAATAAAAATTACTCTCAAAGCACAAGTGCAACCTCCTGTGTAACTGCCTTACACATGTTACTCACCACACTCACAGAATCACAGACTGGTTGAGGTTGGAAGGGACCTCTAGAGCTCATCTAGTCCAACCCCCCTGCTCCAGCAGGGACACCCAGAGCACGGGGCACAGGGCGGCAGCCGGGCGGGTTGGGAAGATCTCCAGAGAAGGAGCCTGCACAGCCTTTCTGGGCAGCCTGTGCCAGGGCTCCGTCACCCCCACAGGACAGAAGTTCTTCCTCACATGGAGGTGGAACTGCCTGTGTTTCAGCTTGCACCCATTAGCCCTTCTCCTGTCACTAGCCACCACCAAGAAGAGTCTGGCCCCATCCTCTTCACATGGTCCCCTCCCTTCCCCTCAGGTATTTGTACATGTTGATTGGATCCCCTCACAATCTTCTCCAGACTAAACAGGCCCAGCTCGCTTAGTCTTTCCTCATAAGGTAGATGCTCAAGTCAAGGAGAATATTCAAGGAGAATATTAACATTCATGAGGGCCTTACTTAAAAAAACAAAGACTTCAAATAAGTTGAAGGATGAAGTAGGTCTTGCAAATAATAGGAAACCCTTGAAAAGATACAGAGTAGTATCAATCAGGCTCTGTGACTACTCTGTTGACATATTTGATTACTTTTATAGAATTTACTAACTCTGCACACTAAAATCAAATACATGCAATTGCAGAAGCATTGAACCGGATAGGCCTGAGTTCAATTCTTCTTTAACATCAGTAGCATCTTCATAAATCTTCTGAGTGGACAAAAAGACTTTCCATAACTGAAGCCATAAAATAATGGATTTTTTGGAATCAGTGAATCTGTAATTGAAAGGATACAGCTTGTCCACTTTGAACACTTGGCCTCACAGAAAACAGCAATTCGCTACACCTGGGATTTCTAACCTGAATATTAACATGGAGACCACATTTGAAAACAAATAAATGAACAAGCAGGAAAAAAACTAACCTATCATTAATGTGCTTTTTATGAGCGAGACTGAACTCATTTATAGTCATCTCTTCAGTGAGCCAAAAGGCTCTATAGTCATATAAAGAGCAGTAGGATTTTATCCTGAGATATTAACAGTGCAAGAAGACTTGTATGTGTTCTGACTTAAAAATATTATGTGTATCAAGAATAGCATGTAAAGAATAAAAATTTATATACATTTCCATGTATATGTGATTTTAATGAAAACTGTAGCTTTTTCTTGAATTACTTGGAGTTTAGTATCCCAACATACCATACCCTGGCCCACAGCGTACACAGCCTAGCAGCATTTCTTGTTTTGCTGCTGTTAAGACTCGTTTTGTCAGTCTGTTTCTCACACACAAATCAACGTGCTAAAATCTTTCAGGGCTGCTTTCAGCTGTACCTGAAAGCTTTGCCTGCCATATGCCACCCTCTCAAGTGGTGCAAGGCAGCAAACCTCACCCGCTTCAACGCAGCTCTGGAGATTGGCCCTGGCAGAGAGCAGAGCCTGAGATGCAGGCAGGAGGATATAGATAAGAAGGCTTAAAAGTGCCATCAGCACTTCCAGGAGAAGGTCAAATGTGTGTTTTATGTGTTACCATTTTGTTGATAAGTCTGTGGATGTGCTGCTTCAGAGGACATACTGTGCTTCAAAAATAATAGTATTGTCAGTTTTGACACTTAGTTTTTTTTTTTTTTTTTTTTTTCTTTTGATAATAGACTCTCCCGTTTTTACATTATTTGCAAAACTGGCTTTAATATGGTCTACCTTCTTTGATGAGATTGCATGCTGTTTTAGTCCATGAGAATCCTTCTCAGGAAAGCATGGATAAGAACATAATTAATTTTAAGCACAACCATTAAGTGCTCTCCTGAATTAGATCTTTACTAACTAATTTTCAACCCTGTAGTAAAGCTAATAATGCAGATTGCTGGAGCAATATTTGAGATTTTCATTTATATAAGACAGAAGGAAAATGGTTAATGAATGTTGACCACCAAAGGTTACTGTGATGAAAGCCAATGGCTGCCAGTTCAGTCTGCATCGTGGGGCTCAGGGACTTTTTCTCACAATGAAGCTGAGTCTGTGGCACTAAGGATTACTCTATCCTGGAAGAATAACTTAATACCAATTTCAATTTATGTTACATTAAAGCATCAGATGTTTGTAGGAATTTCACCGTTTTTAATCATTAGCTTTTACAAATTAAATCTCTATATAGAGAATAAATCTTATGCGATAACATTACTATGAAGTAACAAGGGTTTTAAAGGAGAAACAACAGTAAATTTCGACTTACTAGCAAATCTTGTTCTTGCAGAAATGCTTTTTGTGAAAAATGAAAATACTTTCCACTGAACTCTGAAATGGAATAAAAATCAATAGCAGTCATTGGCAAAACCATTCTATCTATTAACAAGGAAGGAACAACTCAGAATTAAGGATCTCTAAGTATAAACTCAATATTCCTAACTTCAGAATTCTATAATTAAAATCCAAGATTTATAGCCTCCGTCCTGCAAACGTGCCTATAGCAAATGCTATCGGAAGACAATATAATAAACAATATAGTAAACTAGTTTACTAGCCATTTTTATCTACTTCTCAGTTAAAACTGTATTCTAATCGAGAAAGTATTACCAGTCCGGAATCCAAAAAAATGCCTTGGAACTTGAAATGCAACTTGTTTTATCTTGCTTATACGCAGCAAGCCATCAGCTATTGCTCCAAGAATATATTTTAAATTTTATTCCAGTCTGTGAGTGGCCGATGAGGCTGATTTGGTCGCTAATGGTCCAATTCAGACTTGAGAGAGGTGAATGTGATGCCATCAGATCCAAATGCAATTTCACTCAGGCCCAAGGCTTGAGTACCCCAGTCCCAAGAATGGTCCCAATAAATAATGAATTCTATGGAGAACCATAAAACCTCCGGGCTGTGAGTCATGGCCCCTTCTGATTATTTCCACAAAGCTCCGTTTTTGTTTGGACAATGTAATATGACCCCGTAGGATTTCTCTAAGAGATGTGGGAATTGTTTGGCAAAGCCACATACACCCTGCAAGCTTCAGACTCTCTCTCATATGAGTGTAATAGGAGGGAAAGTTTTTAGTCCCTTGAATAAACATTTTGGACATACAGACTGGCAGTGTTTTCGAACAGTGCATGTGCTTTCAGCAAAATTGGAAAAGGTATCATCTCTGGTTAAAAGGGAAAAATGAAGCTGTGTCACTCTTACCAGGAGGTTGATGCCTCCTGAGTTTGGTTCTTATCTAAATATAAATATCTCCAAAGAGAAATGGAAAGATCATCATTTCCACTATTCTAGACTAATTCTGATTTGCAAAAAATATGATAAAATAGCACTTGATATGAAACAAAAAGGAATAAATAATGTGTAGGAAATATAACTGAATTCTCTTTGCTAGCTGTTTAGACAAATACTATGAGATACATGATAGACTTTTCTTCTTGATCTGTTACAAATGCTACTGTTCTTTTTTTTTTTTTTTTTTAAGGCTTTCTGTGAATATTTTGCAGTATTAGAGAATGAAGCTTCAAAAAAAAAAATCCCTAGTGAACTTCTGCTCTATCTGAAAAGGTAAACATGAGGTTTCTAAGGATCAAACTTGTTTAAAAGTCTAATAAATGCCCATTCAAATTCCTCATCTTTCCAACCTTTATTTGGTTTTGATTTTACTAAAGTCTATCTGAATCAGTTTGTCCCTTGCAAATAGACTTGGGCTGCACTGCAGAGCCCCATTCGCCTCAGGGTAACTCTACAGCTATGATTATCTCTCAGTGGCTTTTGCTAGCAGGTTGGCACCTAAGAGAGGTGACTATGAGTCAGCTACTTTGCAGCCAGGCTTTTTGTCTCCTTGCAAGATAAATTATGCAATAACCATCCTGATTCCTCTAATATCTACAACTAAGCAATTTAAAAAGCCTTGTTTTAAATAGTTTTACAAATATATGTGCTATATACTACGCATTATGGATATATTATATATTTATTTCCTTGGAAAGAAACGAACCGGGCAAAAAGAAAGGGATCTCTTTTTAACTTCCCTTTTAAGGATCCCTTTTAATATGCTGAGCAAAGTAAGATTGCAATAGCATACAAAGGCAGAAGAGAAAAACACATTAATTCTGTGTTTTGTTCAATAAAGCATTTGCAGGAAGAAATGTTGTATTAGAACAAAAGTTTTATGAGACATCAGATAGTTTCTTGGTTAAAAAACTTCTTAAACTTTCAATGAAATACTTTTCAAAATGTACATACTATTGTATTGCTTATGCAAACCATTTGAGCTAAGGTAAGGAGTCTCCAAAAGCTTTCTACTTAGCAAAGTCCTCTACCATTTATTTGATACTCTTTTTTTTTTTTTTTTTTTTTATGGATGAAAACATTATTAAAGAATGAGGAATGTTCCCATTGAAATCACTTATCAAATAATAAGCCATTAGCTTGTTTTCTCTGTGGGAGGGATGATGCCAAATAAATTGCTTTTATTATAGTTCAGATACCACCAGTACCAAGAGGCTTAGATATCCTTCTCAAATGGTTTGGTGGAACTATAGCACTCCATTTTCCATTGCCGAGGACTTCAGAGCTCTCCCCTCATCAAAACATATTTATACAGGGCCGCGGCTCAGCCCTGGCGCTCGGGTGTGAGCGCCTTGTCGTGGGAAGGGAGCATCCCCCAGGAGCCAGGATGTGCCAGCAAAGAGGGGGGGCTCATTTGTTTGCTTATAA
Organism: Nothocercus julius; assembly: GCA_013398735.1. Classification (NCBI taxonomy): domain Eukaryota; kingdom Metazoa; phylum Chordata; class Aves; order Tinamiformes; family Tinamidae; genus Nothocercus; species Nothocercus julius. The sequence continues at coordinate 3,280,230 of VZSV01000022.1, forward strand.
TTTGCCTTTGTGAGGTCCCCCAGGAGCAGAAAAGAGAATAGTCTGCAGTCTGGTAAGATCAGAAGAGCAAAAGTATTTGTAGCACAATAATGTATTAGTTCTTTGGAAAACAGGGAATACTGTGCTCTCAGCACAGAGGCCTCTTGCGAGAGGCGCGGATCAGCTCCAGCTCTCACTGCAGACTTGCTTCGGGAGCCAGGAGTCCCCTCACCTCAGGACATTTTTCTTCCCTTGAGAGCTTTAATAGACTGATGCAAAACAGATCCAATGCTCTACAGAGTATCTGGTTATTTTTCCTAATTTCTGCCTTTATTCCTTGGTAGATTTTTAAAGCTATACTTCAAAATCTGAGGTTCGTTTTTGTTCCCAGTGACAGTGCTCATATCCCAGCCAATCTGTATTTGTTTTACAAGCATGTTTTCTTTAATCATGTCATGAAGCAGGCCACTAATTCTCTCTTTCTGGATGGCTGTGGTGAGGCCACACATGCTCCCAGCCCTGAGCAAAAACGAGAGATTGGAGAGAGATCAGAAGAAAGAACAAGAACAAAATATTGTTGCAAACCCAACGCTGTTCCCATTTGAATTAACTATTCCTCACTTAAACTATTCCTCACAGAGCCTACAAACCTCAGGATCTTCACTCTCTCTGGCCTGCTTATCAACCCTCTCTCTGGCTTTTTTTTTCTCCGTTAGTTTATGGTTCCGAAAGCAATGACAAGCTGCAGCCAAAGAACTATCAATTAGCCCTTGGAGGTGCTCCAAAGTAACCAGTAGCCCATGCTATATTTCTTGGTTAAAAGACATTAATATCAGAAAAGGACGTACTGAACTGATGAGCGTGAGTGAAGAAGTCTCTGTGGAGTACAGAAGATGAAAAGTTTTGAAGTGCAGCGTGCCAGTTTTGTAGGAGCAATGACGCTGATGGGAAATAAAGTTCCTATATTAAAGTGCTCATTGATTAGTTATTTCCAAGAGCACAAGTAGGATCTATTTTGAGCACACAGTGGGTACTCGTCCAGACTGTTTCTCCTATTACAATCAAATTGGCAAACTGGAAAAGTTTGGCGCAATGGTACAGGCTGTATTGGCCTCCATTTTAAAGGGCATTTCTTCTCAGATGATCTGGGAAGAAATTTATATTTTTCTGATTGGAAACTAGAAAGCATTCAATTTGACTTTGAAATCAGTGGCATCATCTAAGGGAGGAGCAGGCTTATGCCTTGACATCTTCCTACCCAAGATGTCACCGTCAATGATCCATATCTTTCACTTCATCTTAACATCTGGAAATAAAGCAGGAGCTGGGAGACTGGAGTCCTCAATTTATACCATCTGTTTAATTGCTTGGGCAGATGTTTATATCCTTATTCATGTCAGATGTTTATATACTTATTCATGTAAGAGACACTGGAAAACCAGTCTGAAAGGCCTGTCAACTACTCATATCTCTACAACTTTCCTGGTGACATTCCTATTAAATGTATTTCACAGTGGAGGTTTTAGATGTGATCTGTCCGTTTGGTCCCATAGCTCCAGTTCCTAGTTTTATCTTAAAACCAGGAATTTTAATTGTAGATTCCATAAGATATTTTATTATTTTATGGTCATCCTAAGTGACTGCACACGAAGTGTTCTCCTGGTGGTGGCCACCAGTGGCCCTGTACAGAGAGGCATTCCATGGGTAGGGAGTCATTTGGTTGCAATCCTTAGTTTGGGTGCCTTGATCCACCTCCGTCTTGTTTTGGGTATCTGTGTCCTCACTTGAATAGTCTTGGCTGCTCCTTCCGGGTCTGCCTCGCCAGTTGGCTAACATTATAATTAGCAGCAGAAGTGGGGACATTTACTAGGGGCATTGCTGTAGCAGTTCCTCCCTGGCCACAAGGATTTTAGGAGCTGTCTGGGAGCCGCTCCAGCTGCATGACTTGCCCCAATGAAGGAGCTGCTGTTTGTGTCCTGTTCTTCAGGCACTGCAGCAAGCAGAGAGCACAGTGCTCTGCACCTGACATTTCCGGGGCAATCCAGCTATCCAGCAGCTTGGACCTGTACTATGGCTCTTGCGCGTGAACCAGTCTCTTACGCTGCCATGTGTACGGTGCGCATTTTGAGATTATTTTGTACACACAATAAGCACATGTGCTCTCGTTGTCATGAGTCCCATTAGTTCAGTTTGTATTCTGCATCTTTAAATGCTGTAGCTGGACATTTCCTGTTCTTCGTATCCCTCCCCAGATAATACTTCTGGTGACCTTTCCAGTCTTCTGTTAACTTCTGCTAGTCTTCTGCTAGCCCAGTGCCCCTTGCTTGTTAGTCTATCCTCCACCTGCCTGTCTGCCATGCTCTCAAGTTTGCCATTACTTCCTATGCATAATTATAGGAATATAGATGCACAATTACAGGAATAGAGCATATTACTTTCCAGGCCTGCATGGCTTTGCTGTAGCTTATAGAAAATAGTAGACATCAAGGATAAAAAGATATGGAGGGTCATCTCCTACTGCATGTCCTACTGTCTTCCATGTCAAAATGCTTTCTGTGAGATTATTCAAGGCAATCTTCAACTTGTTTATCTGTAATTGAAGATGGATCATTTTATTCCCTTTGAACATGGATAAGTCTGAAAGTTTCACTTTTATTTGAAAAGACCAATTGATTCAAGTGTTTCAAGCAAACCTTTTCGGCCTCAGCTGAAGAAACCTCTGGGTGGATGGTGAAATAAATCAAGAGTTTATCTGGTACTTTTTCATTTGCTAGATCACTTGCTCGAGGTGGAATATGCCCTCTGACACACTATATACTGCATTCAATGAAAACCTGTTTTACAGAGGAACAGGCAGCTAATGTCTATTATTTTTCTAGCAATTATTTACCTTACTTGCGTTATATTACTTCCATAGCCAACATCTTTGTTACCAGCTTCTCAACTAACTTGTCTGAAATTGTCTGGTATCCTCCCAGTTCTTCGGGGTTTGATCCTGTGAGAAATGCCATGGCAGATCCAGATAAATGCAATCTTGAACGTCTTATTGAATTGAACTGAATATAACAATGAATATTAAAATCAGCATTGTGTTGCATTAAATGAGCATTACTATCTGCAAGGTGTTCCTTGTGCTATTATTTTCAGCATTGATTTTAATTTACCTTCCCCCCAAAATGCTCCTTTCCAAGACATGTTGCAGGTTGCTGGTCTGGTGGCACAGAATTACCCTGTAGCCTGGTCATTTTTGGAGGTTTTGGCGGTTGGGCAGAGGACAGGTGGTGCTTCTGGCACACAGTAAAAAATGTGGGGGGGTGATTTGGGAATGTAATAAGAGCACATTAGCTGGATGTTTCTGCTAGAGTGTTCAGTAGCAAAATATTTAATGATGCTGACATTTAAATTGTGATAATTAGATTTCCTAGTTAGCAACACATTGAGAAAGATGGAAGCAGTTTATATATTGCTCAGAGCTATTATTTCAGACTGTCTGCAAACTCTGATTGGCAACAATGACCTGGTTCATATTCTATTTATATATGAGATTTATTTTGCTTTTAATGAAAGCTTAGTGTCTGGATCACAACTCTCTAGCATTATGTGAGGATGGGAATCACAAAAGACCTGCTTGCAGCCAAGCTCCTCTAGCGAGATGGCTCTCGAATTCGTTAGCTCTCTGTCAACTATGGCTGAGAAATGGACACTATAAGTTTAGAGAGGAGTTATCACAATATCTTAGAATATACACTGGACATTTCCGTAGAAAACATTTTCTTTGCAAAAAGATTGAAGAAGGGACAAAGCCAAATATTTCCTTTTTCATATCTCCAAGACATCTGTCCTGGCAGAAACGGGCTTACTATACCAGGCAAAACGGATAGCAGTGCCTACCATGGCATAAACTGACAGTCTGTTTGATCAACAGTTTTCCTGACTTTTTAAGTAACTGGGGAAATGATCCATGTGAATGAATGTCTTCTGCCAGATGAGTGTTTTCCCCCAGTTCTCTCACAACAGCACTGCTTCTCTAGATGAGATTGAGGAAGAATCTATTATACCATCCATTTTAAGAAATATTATGATCATTCTCTCTTTTTCTTTCTTCTCCCTTTTTTTTTTTTTTTTTTTTTTTTTTTGGCAGTGCACCATTTTTACAGTGCACCATTTTTACTGCACCATTAGTGGTTCCTTTGGTCCACGTTATAAACAAATGACTCCAGGTTGCCCCTGCGTGGTGGAGGACTTAAGGAAAGGAGACTGAGGGCTGGGAGAAAGAAGAGGCACATATGGGATAAAGAGTAGAAGCCAGCAAAAGCTGGTGGAGGAGAATAGAGATAAAAGTCCAAATAATATGGGCAGGAGCAGAGGGAAATGGAACCAGAGCATGGAGACAGCTGGTCCGTAACCACTACAGTAGTCTGTCCTGCAGATACCACACTAATCCCAGGAGCATCTCCAACCTTCCACCATCAGTCAATATCTAAGAAATTCAATAACAACTTGTGAATCTCACCTTCCCTCATTTCCAAACAGCTAGCTTACAGTCTGGCACTACCCTCAACGGTTCCATAGCAAGGAGATCAGGAAGCAAAAATTCATGCTGCAGACTTACAGGGATGAACAATAGTGTTAGTATTAAAATCCAAACAAAGCATATCTGCTTTCCCCATTTTTAAAGAAATCAGTAAGCCCTCCAGAACAACCCCAAATGAACCTTTCAAGGAAGGAAGGAAGGAAGGAAGGAAGGAAGGAAGGAAGGAAAAAGATACAGAAAAAAATTGTTGCAGAACAACACACTCAAAATTCAGGAAATGCATCCACAGCGAACAGGCACTCAGTACAATTTTCATCAGGGTATTCACTGTGAGATCATCTTTAATTAAGTGATTGTGTAATATTTTATCCATGTGGCCTGTGCCTCATTCCACACACTGGGTGGACATAACTCAGGCAGTGAGTCTTTGCATTTTTTGCAGCTCTTGTAAAGCACATTTCTGTAGCAGGAATTTTATTTTGCTCCACAGTAATTAATTGCATTTATTGAGCTGTAGTAGGTTAACAGGGGAACCATCTGAGTAGGAGCAGAAGGGAGGAATGAATTGAATAATAACTAATCATTCATAAAATTCTTACAGTGATAGTTCCTATAGAGATTTCTGAATTCACCAGCAGCTTTATCTCTGCTTTATTCTTTACTATGTAAATTAGACAGTTTTTATTTCTTTTAAGTGGATTATGTAGCCTATATATAGTAACAGGTGAACTTACATTGCAGTCGCTCCCTTGAAGGAAGCGTTAGGACAGCCTTTTCATCTATATTACTGTCTATTTTCATGAAACTTTCAGAACATTAATAATGTGTAACTTCAGACTTCCCTGACCTACTGTCAAACCTGGTTGAAGGTGGCCAGGGGAAAATATATAAGCACAGATGCAAACTCCTTTTGCTTGTGCGCTCTCACTCACACCCACGCTCAGTCTCAGTTACTTGGTCAATCACTCAGTCAGTCCCCAGGACACGACGAACTCAGCCCTGTTTTCCTGCGTCAAACAGATCCACCTGTAAATGGAAGAGAGAAGATGCTGCCAAGATCCTAGGCTGAAGGCTTTTTTTCCAGCACCCAGGCATTAATGTCATTGAAGACTGTCCATACAGAATGTTGGTAGGGCCTGGCCTTACCTGACAGTGGTGAAGCTTTAGGCTACCTCTCAAAACCAGAAGTACAGGCACTGTCAACCCAGGGCTGTACATGAGGCACTAACACAGCCTGTGAATCCAGAAGAATGAGCTTCATCAGCTAGACCGTCTTTAAAACCAAATGCATGACTTCATCATGAAGGAGACCTCTGACCATTCACATCCTGATAGGCGAGTAAAAAGTTGACAACGAATCTGCTGAAGTGCATGAGCTCTGCCAATGTGCCAGACGGCAGAAAAACCTGTCAGGAAAGACAGAGAAGCAACAGTGAGACTTTGGGTGCTTTCCCCACCAACAAAGGGAAGGGGAAAGTCTTGTGGAGGCAGCATGGTCCTGCTTCACTAACATTTGCAAAGAAAGACCCAGCTCACTAAAGAACTGGTGTGCTTGCAAAGCACCTGATAAGGGGCCAAACTCACCTAAAGATACTGGAAGGACCACCTTGTGAGAATGACCATAGCACAGTCATGTACTCCTTTCCAAAGAGTATAAAAGACGGAGTCTAGCAACGATGAGCTGAGAAGGGATCAGGAACGACACCTGAACTGTTCCTGTGGCTGGGCCGTGTTGTGAGTATCCCTTCACTCACCCTAACCTGCGAGGCTGGGCTAAGGTGACTCCTCGAGAGGCTGTGTGTCCCCTGTACGTTCAGGGTGTAAGAGCGCTCATTTGCATCTCCCGGTAAGGTTGAGTGTCCCCTGTACTATCAGGATGTAGGAACAGCTTATATTTTTCACTCGTTGCAAGGTTGAGAGGTCCCCTGTATATCCAGGGTGAAGTAGCGTTATAACATTTTATTTTATTTTATTTNATTCCCTTTAAATTATCATGGGATACATTTACTCAGTGCTAGTAATTTACTATTTCAACAGAGCATTCGTTGTCTCTGCAGACAATTCACAGAATTTTGAAATAGTGCAATGCATCTTGCAAAAAATGGATGTCTCATAGAAGCAGCATGGAGAACTGTGCAGACAAAAGAATAACATTTTATTTTATTTTATTTTATTTTATGTTATTTTATTTTATTTTATTTTATTTTACTTTTACTTTTCTTTCCCTATGGAATTCCTGTTTACTAATTGAACAGCTGATGCTGATTCCTATAACAATCGTGCCAGTTAATGGTGGATGTTGTTATTGGAAAGATTTTGCACTGGTAAATAAAAGCAACCAGCTAAAGCCCTTCTGGATTATTCTACTGCCTATCCTTTAACGGCAGGATAGTACAACACATAGCCTCTAGCTTAAAGTATGGGCAAACAGTGTATTTGTTCGCGGTATGGAAACTTATCATCAGGCAAGTAATTCAGCTTTGCTCCTCTGGGAAAATACTATTTACTTACTTGTTATCAACAACAATAGTGGTTTAGGAAAACAAAACAGAACAAAAACAAAAACCAGAACATGATTGATTAGTTCTTTCTGCAGCTCTTTGAGAATCCAAGGTTATTTTTGTCATTCATCATACCACATTCTCACCAGCATGATTTCTTAGAAGGTAAGAGTGCAGCTATCATGGTAACAGAGTGATTATTCGGCAGTGTACCAGGCATTAGTAACTATTTTTTTCCCATCTTCATATATGATTTCTAAGGTTATTGTATTCCTTACTTTTTTTTTCTCCCATACTTTATTTAAACAGAAAAACCTGTTGGTTCCTGTATAAATTTCAGTGTCTAGGAATAAACTGAAACTCTCTGAACTAAAATTGCATTTCAGATGTGCCTCTCTGCTTGCAGGAAAACGTGAAAGGAGAGACTATTAATTTACTTATTTATAACTTATCTGTATGGATAAGCAGTGAATCTTCTCTTTCCATTTTGCTGAAAACTCTCTTCCCGTGACTTAGGTGATATCTCCCCTCCGGGCACCCTCTTTCAGAGCTGCAATTGGCCAGGGAGAGCTGCGAGAGCTGCGGCCGTGCCCTTGCTTATTTATGTCTGCTATTAAAGCCTGTCACCGGTTCCACAATGCACAATATAATTTCACATTTACAACAGGTGGCAGAGCAAATGCGATGGGGACAGGCGCTCCCCCCGACACAGCAGCTGTTCCTGCGCCTCCCATGGGACCTCCAATGAAAAAGTCAATACAGCTCCAAGCCATAATTTTTCCTTAAAATTGTCTATGGGCTTGGATAGGGGCAGTATCCATCTCCCTTGGCCGCGATCCCAGCCTTTCTGCTCCCCCACCTGGCATTTCAGGCTCTCCCATTGCTCTTTAAGCCAAGGCCCCCTTCTCAGGAGTGAGGGCTGTACACGATGAGGCTGAAGTTACTGGGGCACTCTCTTAACATAACACAAAATACATATATATTTCTATATACATATATTTATAGTCAATGTAACACCATATATGTATTTATATATTTATAGCTAATGTACCAACAAGTATATATGCTGTCTCTGCATATCTAACATCTACAGAGATGTATTAGGAGAACATAAAAGAAATCTCTTACTTCAACAGCCCTTTTCCAAAGCCTTTCCATACTGTACAGGATCTCATAAGGAGGAAAAAAGAGCTGTGGGCATAGTTCTTGTTTTTAGGGAAGAATTATTATTGCTCAGTATGGAAGAAAGGTGGGTGCATTATAGGATAGTCACAGTAAGGAGACTAAACCAAGAGAAATGAATATGCATGAACTTAAGTGCAGCACTCTGAGGCCCCCGCTCTGTTTTCGGCTGAGTAAATGTTAATATCATTTTTAATTGATTTAATTTTAATTGGGAGAGGGTAATGACTTGTTATCCTGAGCAGAAAATTAAAGAAATGCTACAGAAAAGAAAGCGCTGGGCCCATCACACTTTGCATTAGGGGATGGACGTAACCCCAGTACTGGCAGGTGACGCTTTTGCACATGAAGCTCGGACCTTTCCCCTGTGCTTTCCGTGTTGGATAACAAGCCCAGGAAGCCGCTGTGCATGAGGCCTCAGCCGGCTGCTCCAAAGGCAGCCAGGTGTGCCAAGTGCGGGGGCTTGCCGAGCGCTCCGAGCGGGATTACAGCAATATATGAAGCGAAGCGCATATATATCTTCAGACCGAGGCCTTGCCCTGTCCTGCCTAATTAAATCATTAGCTCCTTGCAGCAAGAGCAGCCTCTGAGCTCAATGAAGCCTCCGTTTGGAGTGGACTACGGGCTATTACTCTGACATAACAAAATAATCAGCCAAGATGGGAAAGGCTGGAAAAGATTATGCCAAGAGGACTGTCAAGAGCACAAAATAAACGCTCCAGAAAAATAAGGAAAATATTCTTCTAATGACTATGCACAGTCACAATTGTAGGTGTTGCTGTTTCAGTCTGCAAACCTGCATTTTCCAAGAGAAGCTTTCATTATGTTATTTTTAAAGAAATTTTTCCTTTAAGCCTATAAGGATGTATGAAGGTGTACTAAGTCATAGAAGTAAAATAAAAGAATTTGTCCTGCTGCTGCTTGGCTTGATATAAAATGCAAGATGAAATGTTGACTTTTAAAGGCTGTCCCAACGTCATGTTTACTGAGCAGTTTCATTGAAGATACAATCTGTTGTTGCTTTGAGCAATAAAAGACCTGGAACACTGTCACACTGTGAGGTAAAATTAGCCCCTAACTTTTAGTAACAATCCATGTTTTTCCACTTTTTTTTTTTTTTTTTTTTTACCTTAGCTGTGTCTCCAATTCTAAGTCACACATGCTGAGAAATGTGAATGAAACTGCCACTGTTATATGTTATTTTGTGTAAACAGAAGTGACCTGGGATCTCTTGTACAAAGGCTGCTGTGCATGGCCTCTGAAGCGGCAACTTCTGTATCATGACAATTAAAAGTAAGAAAAACACAAATACAAAAGTACAAATAAAAAAGAAGGCTGTGTCTATAAAACACAGAGTTGTCCCATTGAATTCACATGGATTTTAAACATTCACTTCAGAAAAGCAGCCCCTGCAGGACCTTCCTTACAATGGATTGACCGCACACATCAGAATAAATCTAGCAACAAGCAAGGCTTAGATTATAGGCCCTAGCCGGGACCCTCCACCTGTGTGTGGATCTGACTAAAGGATCTGGGTATATTAAAGGATGCAGCCTTTTGGACGTTGCAACAGTATTCTGCCAGTTTATGCTTTTCTGCTATATTTTTAATGAGGTCATTTACTGGAGGGTTTTGGACTGAAATCCGGAGCATTCCCAGATTGGCATGGATTGCCAAGAACAATTAGAGATAAAAATAGAACGGATGAGGAGGAAGGACTATTTCATACAGAGAAAGCTAAAATCTACAAACTCATTTTTAATCGTAAGTTTCTTGATCTGGGAAGTGTGTGATATATTCCAAATCTAATTAATGCTTAACTTTTTTTTTGCCTGATTTATTCATTCTTCAATGGATTTCTAATATTCTCCTGCCCCATTAAACATAGTGGGCCTGATTTTCCTCAACAATGTTTCTGTCTCCTTTAGAAGCTTCAAGGAGCCTGGAAAGTGTGCAAAAGTGTTTTGAGAAAGGTTACAACCCTTTTTTTTTCAGACTCCTCTTTCTCCCAGAGCCATGCTTGAATATAACTGAGAATATGACAAGGATTGCCTTTTAAAAGAGAAAAGACATAGTTCTTGCTCCCAAGTGCTCGATGTCTGGTGGCAGAGCTTTGCCTCTTGCTCTTGTTTAGCGATAGCAAGCCAGAAAGATCAACAGCGTCTACAAAGAGAGCCACTTGAAGCCTATGTTTATCTTTCTAGCTTAGCTAGCATCTGCCAGCAGCCCATGTGTCCTAAAACATTTCTAAAGTCCCCCTGGAGAGGAGCTGTAGTCTTGCTCCATTCCTTTACTTCTGGGCTAGTAGCAGCAGTCTAAAATATGAAGCTTGCTGCATCTCCAAATATTCACACTTCAGCATGACTATTCACGTTACGTTGGTTCAAGTGTACGGCCATAACCTCATAAGTGAGGGTCACTCTTTAGACAAAATTAGACCCTCTTGACTCCTTCTTGTATGACTATCTAGATTCTCAATTAGATTATGTGGAGTATAAGTGAGCGTAAGCCCAGACCTTGAGGTTAATGATGTACTCCCTGGAGGAAGCTCAAGCCAGTCATCATCAGTGCCATCACTGTTATAAAAACAGTAGACCAGGAGGCTTTGTCATCTTGAGCATCTATATGCATCTTACGAGATTTTCTTGAAGGGGAGCTTGAATTTAGCTAACAGCTTTGAATTGGCATTTAATTTGATGCCAGGATGGCAAGTGTCTCAGCATATCATCAAGATAGGGAGCAGAATACTACTGAACTGGCTTGGCTTTTAGAGACATGCACAAGTATGGATGTTAAGCAGTTAATTCAATACCTAAAAAATCCCCCAAACTGACTGAGTAAGCATATTGCAAACCTTAAATAATTGATTTCTCTTATGCCTTGCGTATCAACCAGCTCTGCTCTGTTGCGGCCTCCTACAACCATCAGTAAGGGAAACAAATTAGGAGGCAGAGAAAAAACTGCGAAGGGAAATAATGATGAGAGCTCGATGCTGTTCTCTGTTAGCAAAGTCCATTGATCGACCATCTATAGCTGTTTAAATAGACAGTGTCAATAGGGGTATTGGCCCTGGCGCCTGCACATCATTTACTGGTTTGCCATTGCTTGCACTGCAATGCCTAAGACAGAGTGCAGTATCGTAACGGGGGATTAGAGCCAAACTGTGGAAAGGCTTCTTGCCTAGAACTAATCTGCAGGATGATGGCATTTTAAAAAAATGGATAAACGCTACCTCAACAGGGTAAAGTTTGCAACATCAGAGCAGGCGGCATATTTTCTTATCGGTAATAGAGTACATGTCTCAGTGTTAAATACATTGGTTGTAATTGTATTCAGTATAGCATGTGATTGTTTCATGTGTTTGATTTACGGTTATCTTTAATTAGCAGCAATTCTGTCTTTTTTGTACATTAAATGCATTTGGTTTAAGGATTCTTATTCTAGAAGTCCCTCTAAAATTAACAGAATGGAAAAAAATCATTTGTAATTAACTAGTTTTTTTTTCAGATTAAAGTAGGCTGTTACATAGAACAGAACAAATGTATGAAGGAAAATGATTAAACTGCATATGGTTCTTCACATTGTGCCACATCACCCTGCCTTTTCCATTTTAGATAAACACTCTTCTAGGTCCTTTTATGTGCACAGCTTTCCTACAGCCACAGTCATTGTGCTTCAGCGAAGACACTTTCTGAGCTTCAGCCACCCAATCAAAAAAAGAATATGAGCAAAATCACAGACTTTAGATCACCATTTTCCAAGGATACAGTGACTGCAAGATTTTCTGTCACTTAATATAGCAATGGGTGTAATCTCCTAGAAAAAAAAAAAATCACTCTCCCATAGTCTTTTCTTGAATTGTCTGTGAAAGGAAATGGACTTCTATATTGCTAAAATATCTCAAGGGGCGCTCAACACTTCAAAGTGTCAGGGTACTCAGCATAACATGGACTAGCTAAGACTTCTAAAGCTGCTGTGTCCTGAAGATCACATTGGTTTAGAGAGGGACAGGATTCTGCTGAAACAGATGTCAAAATTGACACAGCACCTGATCTTTCAGACAATCCAGCTGCTTATTTTGACTGCCAGGTTTCTTAAATCTGTCGCAGGGCAATGATCAGAATACTTGCAATTCAATACAGGTATTTTCAGTTCTTTTATGATATACTACAAAACTGCTGCTGTGAAGCCAAAAGGACACATGAATGTAATTTCTTTTTCCACAAAGCATTTGCTATGTTCTTGGAAAGGTTAACCTGCCTAACTAAACTGTACAAACATTATTTCACTTTTATTGACACTCTTTGCAGAGCATGAAATGACTTGAGTTTTAATCTATTTTTATACTGAAAAGAGAAGATTAATTTAATAAGTTCCAGACATACAAGTAATTTAAAAACATATTTTCCAAATCTTTTTCTTGATATTGCAAGGAGGAAAGGGAAAATGGTGCATCACAAAGAAGAAATTGTGCTTAAAACAAAGGCAATTATATTTGTGGGGCTGATATTAACTTTTTATTATTATTATTCCAAGGTATGCCTAGAGACAGTGGCATGGCTTTCATGCAGGAAATGCTGCATGCTACTTGGAATTGCAAACAGTAGCATTATATTGTGTGTTTAGCTTGTGTCAAGTAAAAAAAAATACTATACAAAAGAAAAATCCGAAAGGATGATTTCATCTTAACCCATACTTTTTTCCCCAGTTACACTGCATTTGCATGGCTCTTTCCCTCCAGAAATAACAAGAGAAATCCGCAGGTGGAATGTGAAACAGGGCTGGCTGGGATAGTATCACAGAATGCTCAAGCTTGGAAAGGACCTTCGGAGCTCATCCAGTGCCACCCCCTTGCTCAAGCAGGGACACCTAGAGCAGACTCCACAACCTCTCTGGGCAGCCTGTTCCAGTGCTCTGTCACCCTTACAATAAAGAGGTTTTTCCTTATGGCCAGATGGACCGTCCCGTGCTTCAGTTTGTGCCTGTTGCCTCTTGTCCTGTTGCTGGGCACTAGTGAGAAGAGCCTGTGTCCATCCTCTTAACAGCAAAAATCCTACTAAATACTTGAAATTCTGAAAACAATAAATAACAATAAATAAAAAACAATAAAACTATTGTGAAAATGTGGGCCATTATGCTTCCATTTATAGCAATTTTATTGATTGATGATTTTACCTTGCATTCTTCTGATGAGAGGCTGACTTTGGGATAACACGCCACAGACGCTGCCTCCAAATTCAGTAAAGTATTTGAACATGTCTTTCAGTGCCACTGTTTTGCTCAGCGAGAGCAGATTTGGCTATGTCCTGAGGCTCTTGGGTTTTCGTAGTTCATGGAATTAGTTGCTTAATATAGCAAAAAATTAAGGAACTCCTACAGAATATATAGGTCATATAGATGAGGAAAAAATAATAGAACATTATATTAGCTAGTTAGTGCCTAGAAATAATAATAATAAAAAAATCGGCAGCTCAGACTGCACTCCTGTGGGTCTGTAGAGAGTCTAGCTTGTACTAATGTGTTGAAAAAGATCTTGAACATCTGACTGTCCAGACTAAGTTGAGTAACTTCAATACATATTAAAAAGCCCTCTTAGTTAAACTAAAAAAACAAGGAGCAGTCCTGTCAAAACCCTCAATCCATTGCCCATTCCTCCTGCCCTTTGGACTCAGCATTTGGGCATTGTTAATCCTGAGTTTAATGGCAGCAAACTGTCTTTCTGATGAGAGGAAAGACTGCACTAGGGTACCTTCCCAACAGAAGGTCTCTGCTGCGAAACCTGCACCAAAGTGATCGTTCTTGCTGCATGTTCAAAGTTTCTAGGCTAGCCCTTTTTTTTTTTTAATCCTGTTCAAGTTTTTACAAGCTGCATAAGTTTCACGTTAAAATCCAGTCAGCGGCTATTGAAGTACCAGTTGCAGGAACCGGACTAGCATTCGGCTTGGATATTCAGATAGCAAAATGTAGATGCCTTTCATTCAAGAGGGTTTTAACTGGCCACCACAGAGATGAAGCAAAGGGCCCACTTTCCATATCAGGTAGTAGTTTGTGGTGCTTCATGTGATTAATTGCTACAGCTTCAAGTGTCAGGACATAAGCAAAATATATATTTTGTAATGTTATTTATTACCTGAAATCAAATAATCTATTCTAACAATCTAATCTAATATCTAGTGCTTTCTATCCACAATTTCACTCTGTCTCTGATGGTAGGGAACATCCTGGTCAGAAATGGAGCTGTACGTCTGGTGAATGCACACAAATGAGCACTGTATTTAATATAAAAACAACAACATTTTCTAACAACTCCTTTACTGATTTACTGCATTCTTAGGACTAAGCTCTTCTAAAAAGAATTACTATAATTAAAACTACCCTATAAATTTGGTTTGAGTCCTTTCCGGGACTACAAGCAAAGCTAAAACTTCCCCACTTTGCCATAAAAAGCAAGTTTTTTAACGCTTATTTTGGTTTGCAGAATGCCTTTTTAGGGCACTTTTTATCCTTTTTCTTTTTCAATCAAGAAATCTGTTTAAAAACTACTGCTCAAGTTTTTGGCATCGTATTAGCACCCCTCTTCTTCCTTATTTGAAATCTCTCATGCTACTACAGAAAGACATTAGGCCACCTAGTCTTATTTCTTTAGTAATCCATCCAAGAGCTTTGGATGGTTTGAGTCTCTGTCTTTTTTCCTGAGAGTATCTTTTCAACACTTTCTGAAAAGAAAAAATGAAATGTCAAAACTCTAGCTCACTTGAACATCTTGGGCTCACTCGCCAAACGTTAAAGCTCATAAAAGTAGTTTCCTGAACATCAGACATTTTACATTTTCCCACAAGTTGGGACAGCAGCTGAAATATACTGAAATATATACTCACGTATAAGAATATAGTGTACTCAAATATAAAAGCATAATGTCAAATTTCACTCTTCTGCAGATCAGTGTTGATAGCATTTGGTTATGAGCCCCTGCCTCAGGAGATGCATGCTGGACAGCCCCACTTATTCTTGTTATCTTCATGGCTGATATAAGCAATGCTTGCAGCAAGTTGAAGATACATGAGATGGAGAAGAAGAGAAGAACTAGCAACCCAAGCTGACTTGGGGCAAAGAAAAGAAGGTATCATATAATTTGATTTACAGAAGTCTTTTTCAATTTTGGTTAACTGAATATTTGAAAATATTATTTATGTTGGACTCTGTGACACAAATTGAAGTTTTATTATGATACTAAAACTGAAAACCTTTTTATATTCTATCATTCCGTTGCAAAAATATAATTGAGTTATACTTCAATATCAAATATATTTAATGTAAAGATTGATTCTTTAAAATAATGATTATGACATTCTGTTAAACCTGAATTTTGCAACTATTTTTTAAATTAAGAGAGAAAATATTTATGGTCTCTGAAAAAATATTGTATGGCATATGTCTCTCTTTTCTACAAAGTCAAAAAAAAATATAATATTGTAAAAGCTCTGCATGTCATATTAGTTCCACTTTTACAGAATCTGCAGGTTTTCTTCTAAGGCTCCTTTCGTTAGTTTGTGACATCCAAAGACTAGGCAAAGACTTTCATAAGTAGCAAATAAAACACTTTAGGGATTTAATGGACTGTCACTTGCAAGGAAAATTATCTAAAACAGGCAGCAATTGGGTTTCACTGTAACCATTTGGCTTTCAGATCTTTCCATTACCCTAACCTTTTGTACTGTGGTTAAAATACTCTAACAGGAATTTGTACATGGCTGAAGTGATGATTTAACTTGGCAGGATTCAGGACCATGTAAGTAAATCTTATTATAAAGATCTGTTAAGGTGGACAGAAGTAATTTGGTCCCATCCTCCCATGTTCTATTTAACTGTATCTGAACAGCAGCTGTTCAATTTGCATAAGAATTTACATTCCTATCAATAAAGAGAAAAAAAAATGGTGCAAACTGCAGTCAGGAATTTGACTTCCTTGCCTATAAAGGGAATGGCCATTTGTTCTGTACTTAAAACACATAATAATTATATGAGAAATACTTCTATTTTACCATTGCAAGTAGTGCTTGAGAACTGGTGAAGGAAATTTTAGTGTTTACCTTTTCTCTTCAGAAACCAAATGAGATGTGTGAAATTTAGCAACAGAATGTTAAAGCTTCATTGTAAATTCAGTATATTTTTAGAGATGTGCTATCTGCTTTAAATACTTTCTAATTTGGATCTGAGCAAACAAAATCTGCTAGCTGAGATAAATACCTGTGTAGGATGGGGAAGATTTTGGCTGGGACACATGCAATTAGCCATATTAAAAACCTGTATTAAATCCCTGAAAATCTGTACGGTACTTTATCAACACATAGTGCAATATAATATTTAAGACACAGATCTTCACTTACATTTCACAGATCAGAATAAAGATGTTCCTCACTTGGGAAGCTGTGAATCTGGATGAGTTTCCTGACCACTCTTGCAGTTGCCTGTCCTCCCTCACAAGAAAACTGTGCGATAGGGAAGTCCCCAGACAAGGCTGGTGCAGACTGGTCAGTGCAGCATTCAGAGCCAGCGTGGGCTCTGGGTCTGCAGTGAATATACGCTCTTAAAAACCTAGCAAGTGACTCAGGGGCCTCGACGTGAATAGCATTGCCATTTCATTTGCCCCAGGGTAGCCCATTCAGTGGCCTTTCAGAAGAATACAGAATTTTCTGTCATATCTGCCTGACTTGTGCACTATTGGGAGTCTTAAATGCCACTAGACACCCATGCTCGGGAAGCTGAACCCCATCTTATGCCTCATTGCATTCTTAAATGTTAGTATTTAAATATCTTCAAACATCTAGAGCCCAGTGTCTCAGATATGGTGCTGGCATCAAAAACATTAAATATCACTACACTGCACGTGGTGAAAGTATTCTGATAACTATTTTAAATTACTGCAAAAAAAAAATAGTCTCAGTGAATTTGCACGTTAAATCTAAGCTGGTTTCATTACCCTCTAACACTCCCTTCGTGGCTGCAATGTTACCGTTTTAGCTCACACTAAGGATGGTGTGTTTGGCTACAGCAATTTTTTTTTTAAAAAAAAGGTTATTTAGAGCACATGAAACAATATGTTCTGATGCTGCTTCTTTTCCCTTGGGCCAGGCAAGTGCTAAGTGTTTTCAGGAGCCCTCTCATACCTCTGCAGGAGAAAGGCTCCTTTAACACTTCCAGATTTGCGTTACAGTAAGCAGAGAGATTGCTAGCAGGAAAAAAAAAATAAAAAATCCACCATATGTGCTCCCATCCGTTCATCCAAGTGAATCTGCTGTGCAAAGGAGAGCAAGGATCCTCCTTTTACCTTCCCAGTCAGTGCCTGTTCTCCAAAAATCACAGCCACAACACACCAGTGAAACGGGGACCCCTCGGCTCTGCTCTCTGGTTTGAGGGTTGTTTGCACTGTTTTTTATTCTGTTATCGTGCCGTGTAAAACAGCCTTAAAGAAGCAGCTCTTTCCTGCCCTTATCTGTGTGCAGACAAGCTCAGAGCCAGCATCCTTAAGCTCTCCCCTCCGGTTCAACGAAACTTGCCCTGCTGCAGATCTCATCTGCCTCACTCGGGTGCCTCTCGTCCAAAGAGGGCAGAGTCCAGCCTTCGCTCCTATACTAACCCTGTCGTTCAGCTGCCTGTGCGCGGGTCTTTGCTCGGTGAACAGCTTTAAGTCATCTCCCTCTGTCCTTGGATTTCATTGCAGTCAGCATACGTCTAAAATGAAGAATTGCAGCATCCGAGTTATAAGCACCCAAGGTTTTTATTAGATACGGTCCTAAGAGACTAATTCCACGGTTTAATCATTAGATAAGTCTTCCTGGTAGAGATCAAACTTCAAAGTCAGCCTTGGGTCAAGTGAACATTGTTTGTTTAATAAACGTTCCTCCATATTCTGTCAAGAGGTTAGCGAGCAGCTGCCGCACCAGTTGCTTTTAGCACCTCTGGGGTCAATTGGCCTCGGATAAAATCATGGCAAGAAATAGTTTTTCAATTATTTAAGGAAAGAAAAAGCCTCACATGCCGGAAGTTACAAGTCATCATGAGGATGTAACAAACAACTGAATGAAACTTGTCTCGGTTGTGGATGAGAATCACCTCATTCATGTCAGAAAACTCTGTGGCAGCAACTCTAAGACTATATTAATCTTACAGAAAGACATTTTTCCTTAATGGACTCTGTGTAAATAAAAAAAAACTTACTCACATACATCTCAGAGAAATACCTGAGCTTGTATTGGTAACTTTTAATATGAGCCAGTTTTTCAACATGAGTTTTGGACACGTGGTGCTTCTCTGTTTTGGTGAGGAGCCACATAGAAACCGAACATTTCTCTCTCACCTTTCTAACAAGAATGGATGTTACCGTTGGACAATGCAACAGGAAAGAATCAGCCACCTGACATGCAAAGATCAAATTTTCAAGAGACAGCTGAAGTGACCAAAGAGTGGTGGGAAAAACTCTGTCCTTATGGAGCTTAGACAGGGACTTTGGGCAAGCAGTACTGCTTACAATAGGAGGAAGATTTGCCAAGGAATTTTGGATCGGGTCTCTACATTTATTCTGTGCTTTGAAATGTCTTTTGCAAACCACATAGCAAAAAAAAAAAAAAGAAATAGGGAAAAATTAAAACCATGAGTCAGAACTGTCCCTAGAAGGTGTAAATTAAAGGGTTAGGAGACACCTCACTTTTAAATATTATTCACATTCAATAGAAAAAAGCAGCCCCTTGATGTTGCACTGACTTTCTGATTTAGAGCTCGGTAATTAAAAGCAGCTATTTTTAAAATTGATGTTTGTTAATCCAAGATGCTGTTACTTAGCATTTCATTCCAGGCAGCACTTTTATAAGTTTTGCTCATAAAAAAGCACCCCAAAAGGAGTAATTTTAAACAGAAAATCCTGTGAATATTTATCTACTGGATTTAAGCTGTAATGAATTTAAGAAGCTTAGGAAAATGCCATGAAAGTCCACCAACTTTCTAGCTCTGAAACTGATGCAATATGAAATTGGAAATGAATTTCCTTCAGAAGAAAGGGCTTGCATTGGAAAGTGTACCCCCTCATGGGGTCTCCAAAGGGAGAGGAAAAAACCTGCAATTCTGCCTTATGGATCCCCTGCACAACTGTTCACTGTAATGGAGAGAACAGGGCTCTTCTGCACATTGGCTGAGGGAGGGAAATTTCAAGGCCCTAAGTTGATATCTGATTAGGTAAATATAAAGTGGTCATTAAGGTTAGACTCAAAACTCAGTGATGTTAAGCCATCAAAGAAAGCAGTCATAGCTACGTATTTCAGAGAAGCTATAGGGAAAAGCAGCCTGAACAGCATTGAGATAGATTTTAATTAGCTTCTGAAGGGAGGGCTAAGCAGGGGAGATTCTGGAGTTAAGCGTGGAAGTTTGGTATGTGAATTTTGGATGCCTCATTATGGATTTTTTAAAAAGGAAATTCTGTCATTGTCTGATAATATTTTCTGTAATAATTTCATTTTTCAGATTTATGCTTTTTTTTTTTTCCCTTTCTGTTTTCCTCTTTCTCCTTCCTGCAGAACTTCAGTCTCATAAGCTTCCTCTAATGTACTAGCAAGGAGATCTAAATGAGATGGTAGGCTGACTGTGTCATTGCTTCAAGTAACATTCAGTTCCTTAGGTCCCCGGCTAAGTGCATCTTATGTAGATGTTCACATTTAAATCCAACCCCAGACCTGGAATATGGAGTACATTTCTGTCTCCCCTCAACAGCAAAGAAAACATTTTCTATCTTCACCAAGCGTGGAGCATAGTCTAGTTTCTAACTGGGGAATAACTGGAAGCTTAACGAGTTTCCTTGCATTGTAGGACACAAATATAGCCCCAGCCTTTTCTTGGTGGCATGGAGATTCTTTGCAAATTTTCCTTCTTAAGCTTATTACAGACTGCAGAGAGGTTTGGAGTGTGTGACATCAAGAGCTCCATAGTCCTCCTTGCGCTTCCCTGTGACTGTGCCAGCAGTGGCAAGGGACAGACCCCAGCACTAGTTACCCTCAGCCCTCTTCAGTTTGCCAGTGCAGAACCCAAACCTGCACTTCTTGTGGACTCGGAGTTTCACAGGGAGAAATCTTGGTGACCAGAAGATGCCAGGCTAGAACTTCAGTGATTTTACTCTGCAAGGAAATGTTTGCCAGTATAAATTATGAATGTGGGAGCACCCTCAAATTCAGTCCAAGAACTTCAGTAGGTAAGAGGGACTTCATCCAGATTTGCAGTTAAACTTCAAATACTTCTATTCTTCTCAGTTTGTATTTTGTCAGGCTTTGACACACATCTTACCTCTTTTAGGAATAAAACAGAGAAAAACATAGGTTCGGGAGCATGTCAACACCTTCTGTTTTGTCATCAGCTATGATAAGGGTAACCTTGAATATTTTGGAATTTATTTGGTAAAGCAAAAAAATGACATCTGTTTTGTAACCTCACATCTTCCTACACTTTCTGACAGCATGAAGTGTTTTCACTGAACTATAAGATTTGCTCATGAAAGCTGAGCTAATCAGATCTGGCTATCCAAAGTTCAGTCAATAAATAGCTCGGCTTCCTAGCTTGTGATAATATAAAGGGAGATCAATAACAACTATGAAGAATATTTCCGTGTTTCCTTCTGCTTTGTGTTAAGTTACCCATGAAGGACAGACTGCTTCCCTGCAAACATTATTTCTCCTTAAATTCCGTTATGCTGCACCTGTTCAGTAGGAAGAGGGAAGTGCTGATTGTATATGAATAACAGATTCCAAGTAGCTGCATTTTTAAGTAATTCATTCTTAAGTAAGTATCTGTTTATCACTTTTGTGCATTTACTATCAAATCAGAATTCTCAATATAACAAAAAAAGTAACATCAGTCCTTAGCTGGTCCATGCATATACATACATATATATATATATATTACTGTTCCTCCTGGACAGATTAAGTTATGAATTTTTGGATCAAATCCATGTCCTGTTCTTGTGATGAAAAATTCCTATTGATACTAAGAGCAAAGCTTTGTTCTGGAAACAAGTACATAGTTTCTACCCAAATAACACAGAATGTAACCTTAGTAATATCAACTCACTAGCAACTTGTGAAGTTTTCATTATGACAGATTACTTTTTAAAGACGGTTTAGTAAACGGCTGTGTCAAAATGAGAATGAGCCCAATCTGAATTGCCTACCAGCATGAAGACTTAGCATTGATCAAAGCAAAGTGAAAGGAAATTCTGAGACAAAGTTAAAGAATCAAAACCCAATAAAAGACAAATACAGCAACTTTCTACATATTGTCTGTATGAAGAAAAAGTAAGGAGAAAGATCCAAGGCTGTGGGCCATTTTTCTAGTGTTTATGTTGATGCCAACTATAAGGAAAAGCAGTGGCTTCTGACACTGGGACTGCTCTAAGCAGTTAAGCATTACAGTGAGTGTATTACACTTATACTTGTATCTAGTCTGCATTTGAGGTTAATTGTGATATATGATTTTTAATGTGATTTGAACAGAGGAATGAGATCTAAATGTGGAAGAAGATACTTAATATGCATAAAAAGTTAAAGTATTCTAACCTCCGGCATGGGTCAAATTCCAGGAAAGATTCTAAGTAAATAAGCCAAAATAATCTTGAGGCAATTCTCTTTGAAAATTCGTAGAAGACAAAGAAAGTCTCAAACCAAGAAAACATCTCTGAAGAAGAAATTCAGGAAATAAAGCAGGAAGCTTAACTTCAGTACACAAAGAACTGGGCAATTGGGCATTAAACTATGAATTATTTAAAGCCAACGATTTTGTATGGTGTTACTTCAGTATCATATCTAAGATAGTGATAGAGAAGCAGTTTTATTTTACCACATGTGGTGTCTATGGTCATCAGTCAGAGTTCAGCATCCAGTTCTGAAAACCACAAAACGCAAACAGAATAACAAAGGGAAGCAGGAAATACATCTGTTTAGAACATATCTGAAGTGGAAAGGGTAAAGTAACTAGAGCCAGTTTAGACGGATGACCAAGAGGCGAAATATTCAAGTAGGTAAAAGATTTGCCTTAAAAAATGTTAGTGAGGAACTATTCTGCATACTCTCCTACAACAATAAGAAATAACCAGTCCTAGTAATCTGCAAAGACTTAAAAAAAACCAGTCTGGTCTTGTTCAGTGAAAGTTTGATGCTTTCCAAGGATGGGGACTCTTCGGCTCCTCTGGACAGCCTGTCTCAATGCTTAATACTCCCACTGGGAATTTCTTTTATCTTATATACCTAGCTGGAATTAACCTTGTCTAAAGCATTGACTCTTGTCCTGTCAATGTTCAGTGCTGACAAATCTGTCTCCATCCTCTCTATAACCCCTCCATAAGCAGCTGTAGATAGCAACTACATTTCCCTTACCCATTCCCTTTTAAGGCTAAACAAACCTTAAAAGTACTTCACACATTGTGCTGAAACTCCCCAGACATCGTTATGACCCCCTATGCTCATGCTCCAGCATTTCCATATCTTCCTTTGGTGGATGAGTCAGTACAAGAAACTAGACTGACTTGTTCTGATGAGGTTTCTTAAAATTTGAAATTTGCAGTATGAATAGTATGAATATTATTTTCAGTACTTGCATGGCCTGATGGACAATATCAAGAGTACCCCTTTGCATGGTAGAGCCAACCTGTTAAAAATAGAAATGGATCAAAGGCTCCTTGAGGAGGGATTTTTCTTCCTCCTACTATCACATGAAGCTGTTCAGACCCACAATTTAGTTCTGTCTCATTCCAGAGTTTCTCAAAAAATTGTCAAAAGACATCAGCTAGTAAGTCTGCAATTTAGCTTGAAAAGTTTGGTTCTTTCCATTACATTCTTTCTAGTTTCTGAATAAAGAGATAAGGGATCACGCCTGCTTGCCATGGTAGGTACATGAGCTGTAATTTGCAATGAAATATCATGAACTGTGCCATACTACAGAAGCTTTAATTAGAGTAATTTAAACACATTGTAACTTACCAGTGATTTTGCATTCAGTATATTTTAAACAGCTGAGCCCTGAAAAAAATGCAATGATTTGCTCACCACCACATATCAATGGGCTTCTGCAGCTGTGGAATCGCACACAAATCGAGCTTGCACAGGCAGCCAAATTATTCCACAGGAACTGGAGAAAATCAGACAATAATATCCCAAGAGACAGACACTTACAGAAAAATTAACTGTCTCCTATGTGTATTTGTACCTGGATGGCAGACAACATTTTTTTTTTTAAACATTGTTATTATTTTAATGTTATGCCTCCCGGATATTTCACCTGTTCATTTCTTTAGCCTCACATATTAACTGTACTCCATAGCAGGTAGCTGGCTAGTCTGCACACAGAGAGATCATCGTGTTTCCTTAGCCAAAGTAGAGAAGCAAGCTCTAAGAGTGTGGTATTCCCTAAGGAGTACTGTGATCATGGGCTAAGGCCAGAGCTGTTAGAAAGGGAAAGATCCAGCTACTAGTAAGTGGCAGTTTCCAAACAGCTGTTTGCTAAAGGACGATCCCACAAGATTCTCCTTTAAGGAAGGCATGTTGCTTCTGAGTGAAATAATGAGTGTCAGAAGTCAGTTTTTCCAGACTTTCTTTGCAACTGCATTAGCATTGTGCTTATCACTGGTGTATTTTATTATGTAGTTCCTTGTTACTTGGGAAGCTGGACCATTTGAAAGATTCTTTTGTTATTTAGACAGCTACTTTAATGACTACTACTAATGCATGTGAGATATCTAATCTGACTTTTACACATACCGCAAAGCATTTAGTAGGAAAACATGTAGAAGATTCAAAATGAAACATCAAAACCCCTCTACTACATCTCTTTAAGGCAGCTCACAAAGGCTGAGTTCGTACAGTGCAGCAAACTTGTTTACTCCTCTAAGCAAAGCAAGTTTACCTCTAAGCAAAGGCCACCAAGCACCTCCTGCCCTGGGTCCACCAGTACAGGAGCAATCATATTCAGCTTTGATACACAGCAAAAGCAGGGGAATAGTGGGAAACAAGCTGGAAGGTAGGAGCTGTCTTAACCTCCCATCAGCTCCCATCAAAATTGCTTCTTCATACCAGGCACAAGGACAAAATGTTGAGCTTATCTGTACAGAGGTGTCAACCTCCTCTTGGCTGGGGCTTGTCACCGAGATTATTTCATTTGGACAGAAAAATGGCAGTTTATGAATTGGATGTGTAAAATCCTAGACATGATGTAGATTTCCTTTAAGGAGAGGCCAGCCTACTGGAAAACAAAAATGTTTGTACTTCAAAGTTTAGAAAGGTCAACATCTGTAAGATTAAGTATTCATTACAACTCCTTAAATGCTAAAGGAAGATATCAAATTTGTAAAGGGCATATAGTTTCTACACAAGAACAAAGGATTCCTCTGAAAAAAAAACCCTTTTGACAAACACAGTTCTGATAATATTTTCAACAAAGACAGCACAATAGAAGAGCTAGTGATTATAGGTATCTGAAGGAAAACCTACATAGCCAATTGAAACCTAAAAGAGAGAAGATTAAAAGCATTTTATTCGAACACTGTTGCTTTTTTATCAGACTACCTTTCTGAAAATGTAATTGAGTCAGCTATTCAAGTGACAGCATTCACAAGAGGGAAAGGATGAGTCTTCAGTGAGTGATTAAATTCTGGAGCAATCCATTTAGTTACCATAAAAATATTTTATTGCCGATCTGCTCCAAAGTCAGGAATACATTTGTGTCACAGGAAAAGAAAAACAAAAAACCACAAGCCCTTAAAATGCAATTTTAATTTTTTAGCTTTAATTTCTGGTTTATTTTTGAGATGGAGATTTGTTACGGGTCAGCCTTTCACTGCTCACCCTTCCCACCAGGCCATTGCAGAGCAGCTGTGGTGCTGGCACACAGCCTGCCCTTGGTGGCTCTCGATGCCATGAGTGTCTTCTGCCCACCCACCAGGCGCCAAATTTCTTTAGTCTGTCCAATTAGCAATCTGAGGAGCAGGGGGCAAGGGGAGGCTGTGGGGGGCTCCTCCATAGGAGATACCCTTTGTATTGATACAAAGGCCCAAGTGAAAGCTGGCTACTAAGTGAGGGCAAAGACAGAACAGCCTGGCTCTGGCACCATAAGTCAGCTGGACATCCACTGACTCATAAATTCTTTCAATATAGTATTGCCTTAGAAGAGGAAAATAGTCTTAGCTTCTAGATTTACTCTATAACATTTCAGCATCTTACTGTTTTACTAGTCGATTCATCTTTCATTCAACCTATAACAATACTTTAATGCAATATTTCTCATAAAATACTTCTCACAGCATTGTATAAAGATCTAACGTAATTTTTTTTATGAGCAGCAAAACATTATTATCAACAGGGATTGCAATATAAAATTTTGTTTTTCCTACAGGATATGATTTGCATTCTTCCTTTGAAATATGATTAGGAAAAACAACATTCTGCAGTACCAGCAAGTTGTGCAATGCCGCTATTTACTGCATTGACTTTCTTGCCTGTTCAAGGGTCAGTCTACATCTGAAAGAATTGTCACCTAAACACTTACTGTTCTGCTTAGCCATATTAGTGTCTTGGGGTGAATATTTAACACAAATCTATTTATTATTTCCAAAATCATAAATCAACTTCAGCTCAAGTTGATTGTTTATGGCACTTAAAAAACCACATGCTAAAGAATTCAATTTTCTGTAAAACTTTTGCTATACACCTCCTTACTTCAACTCCCTTTCTAAGGGCTACCAGAATCTCTTAGCAAATTCCAAAAGGGAGGAAAGGAGGGAGGGAAAAAGAGAAACTCTTATACAAGTAGGTCATAACTAGCCCTAGGCTTTTATTCATTAACAATTACCTGAGAGTGTCCAGGAGACTCAGGTACTCAGGTGTTCTGTATAAGAAAACAAGTTCAAGCAGGCAACATTCTGAGGAAACATTCGGGGTTCCAATGATGCCAAAGTGTATGCTTTAGTGCCTCATCGCACTATCAGGTAAACTCTGACAGCTCAGCTGCAGCTAGTTCCCCCTGTGCCCAAATGACTCCTTTATTCTTTACAGGTGCATCTAGGTTACACTGATGAGAAAGGCTGCCATGTGACTGGGACTTGCTATAAAGATTCACCCCAATAGCATGTCCTGCTTCTGGTTAGTGTAAGATTTAATCAACAGTTTTAAGTAAGTACTACTTTAATCTGAAGGGCTATTATAGCAAGTATTTAGTAATGATATTATCAAGTAAGGGGGTAAGCAGCTAGGTAACTT
>VZSV01000022.1:3307881-3332022 GCA_013398735.1 Nothocercus julius
TAAACCATCTCTATTGGGAACAGCTAATGAAAAGTGTCCCATTAATCTGTATTTTCTGTATGCAGTTTTTTTATTTTATTTTATTTTTTTTTTTTGGATTGAGACGAGCTCTCAGGATCCTCATTCTATTTATTTTTCCAGTTGAGCAGCAGTTTATTGATATTTTTTTTTTTTTTTTTTTTTTTTTTTTTTTTTGCCTCTTTTTTGCTTGGCTATGCAGCAAGTCTCCTACAGCTTTTCTTAGGCTCTCTAACTGCTTTATTAAGAACATGGCTGTAGGAGATATCTCCATTTGGAAAGCTAAGAGAAGTTCCAAGTTCTTCTCTGCCCAATTCTCCAGCCTGTTGAGGTTCCTCTGAGCTACAGTATAACCCCTTGGTATAGTAGCCTTTCTTTCCAGGTGTGTTATTTGCAAGGGAGGGGAGCATTTGGTCCTTTCATCCAGGTTGTAATAATGATGCTAAACAGTATTGGACCTGGTATTGATTTATGGGGAGCAGTAGCAAGTGGCCTCCAGCTGGACTTTATGCTGCTGATGACAATCCTCAGCCTGGAGTTGGATGGGAGTTGAGCCAGTTTTCAATCCACCTCACTGACCAGTTATCTAGCTTGTACTTCATTAGCTTGTCTGAGGATGTTACTAGAGACAGTTAAAAGCCTTACTAAAGTCAAGATAAATGATATTTGCTGCACTCTCCAAACACACTAAGCCTTTCTTCTCATTGTAGAAGGCTATCAGGTTGTTAAATTCATGATGACTACTCCTGGTCTCCTTTCTGTTCTTCACATGTCTGGAAATAGTGTTCAGGATTAGTTTGTCCTTTCTATGGTCAAGGTGGGGCTAATCAACCTCTAGTTCCCTGAATTGTCCTTGGCCCCCCTGGAGGCAGGGGTGATATTTGCCTTCTCCCAGTCAACATACCCTTTCAAAGATGAGCCAGAAGTATTTTTGCAGTAAAAAGGCCAGCTTCCTTGGCATGTATGGGTGTACCTCATCAGGGCCAGTGGACTTGGGTGTGTTCAGTTTTAAATGTTTCCTAACCTGATCCTACTGCACTGAGGGCAAGTATTTCTTACTCCAAAATCCCCCCACCAATCTCAGGAGCTTGC
Source organism: Nothocercus julius (assembly GCA_013398735.1). Classification (NCBI taxonomy): domain Eukaryota; kingdom Metazoa; phylum Chordata; class Aves; order Tinamiformes; family Tinamidae; genus Nothocercus; species Nothocercus julius. The sequence continues at coordinate 3,308,992 of VZSV01000022.1, forward strand.
CAGTATGGACTGAGGTGAAGGAAGCATTTAGCATCTGTTTCCAGTGTCACCAGGTGCTCATTTAGTAGTAGACCTACATTATTTTTTCTGATCTTCCTTTTGCTGTTGATGCACTTGCAGAAGCCTTTCTTGTTGCTTTTCATACCCCTTGCCATTATCAACTTCAGAAGGGCTTTGGTTTTCCTCACCCCATCCCTGCATGCTTGGACAGTATCTCTATATTTGTTTGGGGTTCTGGCTTCCACCTTTTGTGCATTTTTGCTTGAGCTTAATCAGCTACTTCAGCAGGCCTTCTGTTGCCTTTACTTGCTTTCCTGCTTGTTGGGGTGTACCATTTTTGAGCTTGGAGATGATCCTTAAATACGAGCCAGCAATCTTGGAACTTTTCCCTCTGGGCCAATATCCTGTGGCATTTTTCCAAGTAGGTCCCTGAACAGCTGCAGTCAGCTCTCCTGAAGACCAGGACTGTGATCTTGTTTTTCATCCTGCTGCCTCTTAGAAGCATCCTGAACACTACAATCTTGTGGTTGATGTTGCTAAAGCTGTTCCTGACCTTTGTATACCCAACCAGCTCTTCCTTCTTTGTGTGTTTGGGGGGCTCCTTATCAGCTTTTTGTTCACCCTAGTCAGGGTGCCTTTTCATCAAGGCACTTCAGAATTCTCCTGGCTTGCTTGTGCCCTGCTGTGTTGCCCTTCCAGCAGATATCAGGATGGTTAAAGTCCCTTATGAGGACCAGGGCCTTTAAATGTTGCCTGAAGATGACCTCATCTATTTCTTCTCAGCTAGGTGATCTATAGCTGACCCCCACCACAATGTCACTCCTGTTGAGCTGCCTGCTAATCCTGACCCTTGAGCTCTCAGCTGTTCTATTTCCCATCCCCAGGCATAGCTCCAGGCATTCCTGCAGCTTCTGCTTCTTGCTTTGTCTGGCTCTTCTTTCTAAAAAAAAAAAAAAAACTCTTGATTCTGCAAAAGAAGGCCTTCTGCAAAAGGCCTTCTCTCCATTCCATATTATTACTTATTTCTCCTTTATCTTTAGATTTGATATGATCCTTTTTCTTGTATGTGTCACAAGACTTCCTTAAGAAGCTGAAGAGAACCAGAAAGGTAAGTCTTCTGCAAGATCTGGTTCAAACAGATGGATATTCCTGCAGTTCTCCTCCATGTTTCCAGATATGATTCTATGAATTTGTGGCTATTTATAGAAGATGGCTCTTGACCTATCTGAATTGCTTCTGAAACTACTAATCACTTACCGCTTCCTGTGTAGTTGTGGTGCAGCTGCTTACTCATTTGAGGCCTGTCTCTTGAGGTTCTGGGATTATTCCATGCTCTAAACTGGCTCTGTACCTGCTACTTCTAACAAGGTATTTTTGGCAAAAACTTGATCCACACCAGTATTTTGATGTAAAGTTTCAATTACCTTATTTTAGGGAATAGAGGAGAGGGGACAAATTTTATAACTCTAATCATACTGTGTCTTACTCTGCAATTAATAATATTTATAGCTTTATGTGGTCTCCTTTCTGTCCCCCTCTTCATATAGAAAGGTGAGTTACTGCTTCTTAAGAATCTGTAATAAAGAGAAAGTGAGTTCTGTAAATAACACTTTTATACTTCATTTGAGCAGTTAATGGAGAGTTTAGTATTGTTTCTCTTTAGTAACTGAGCAAAATTCATAAAGCTGTCACTTTAGAAAGTATAGGTCTATATGCATGCCAAATGTGTACTCAAAAGTACAGTAATTGCTTATCTTGTAACATTAGATAAAATATCTTCTGTGGGCACTTCTAGTAAAGATAGCAGAGCTTTGTTTAGAACAAGCTTGCCATTTCAGAAGTTCACATTTCTTTGCTCCCTGGGGCATCTCATGTAGTAATTGCCATAAGTTTCACTTTATGTTCTTTCTGCTATCCCTTTGTGCACTGAAGTGCATGAATGCAGCATCACATGATGCTGTGGTTGACCTATAAAAGAGGCTCCTCTTATTTGGGTTTCTGACCTGCTTGTAATTGCACAAGAACTTTGGCCACTGAAAAGTGAAATATCGCCAAGATGTTTGGACAACACTAATTTTAGAATTCTTGCAGGTGCCTATCAAATTCAGCCATTCCTTTAAAAATGACAGCAAGTATGAACTGCTTGTGCAATATATACCCGGAGCTGTTCCTCCCCTCTCCGTGTAGTGCCTGCTAAAGCATGATGGCAAAACTATCCTATGTGTCAGAATAGTCTCTTCTCTGAAGATTGAACATGGATCACAAAATATCCCCAAATCTGTTCTACTTAATATGACTTTACTGCTTCCTGATGCATACCTCAAGTAATGTTTATGTCCATAACTAGTAAACAGAAGGCTCTCAGCCCATTATGTCTGATAATTACACAGCAGCTTAGGTAATGGGGATATTAACGGGTCACAGTGAGAAGTCAGTTCTTAGCTGTCACACTTGAGAATTAATTATCAAATATATCCATCACAGGGGATGTCCCAGTGATGGTCATAGAAAGTCTTGGAAGAGGAAAGATTTTAGTGCATGGGGGAGATTGGCAGGAAGAGGAGGGAAGATGGGCAAGTCCTGCATTTGATGAGATCTGCTGCTTCTGAAGATCTGCTAACTTGAGTATCTAAATACAAAATGGAGCTTTTTTCAAAGTCTTCTGTTTTTAATCGTGTCTGTAACTTGAATATATCATTCCATATCTTGTAATTTAAGTAATTACAATTAAGTAATTTGATAGTTTAGTAAAATGTGTTGTATCATGCTAAATGTGACAAATTCTGTTGTGGACAATCTGCTAGGAGGTGGATTGTTTGGATCCTTAATCTCTTCTCTGCAGATGATTGGGAACCTTCCTTCCCAGTGCATCCTTCTAATAGGAAAAGTCAGAGGAATCCATACAAAGGCTTTATTTTTGATTGGACTTAGTGAAAGTAACAGTTTTCAGTGATAGCTGTGAGTAGGTTGCTCTTAGTTCTTCTGTCAGTAAAGAGAACTTTTTTTTTTTCTCTCAAACAAAAGTGCACAAGCACCACCACAAGTGGAGTGCGAAGGAAGCATGTTATAGTGTGCACTCAGTGGGATGAGAGCCATGGTTTTTAACTCTCCCCTGGATGTACTGATGTAATGCAGGTGGAAATATGTCCTTAAAAAAAATCATGAGAGAAATTTGGAAAACTTAATGGGCATCATCCTGCCACAGTGAGGACAGAAAGAAAGAGCTTCAGGGATGACTGTTCTCTTTATATCGAATAACCATTCTTCAATCTGAAAACTACTTCACTGATAAAAGTCAAGAATCACAAACACTTTGCTCTATTCAATTTCCCCTGCTACATGCTCGCAGGATACAAAAGCAGTGTTTAAGTTTAACAGTAGATGCCAATCCATACTTACACTACAGTATAACAGTAGTACATCATGTAATTTCACTAATGTCCTGTGCATTTCTGGCTTTAAACTCAAATGGACGGATTAGTAAATTAAGAATTCTGTATTGCTGAAGACTTGCTGTGCTGTACAGGGCTATGTCTCTAACACCATGCATCTCTTTGGAGAATGAAAAAATCTCTCTGGTGCTGGACTGTTAGAAAGAGTCTTTGTGTCTAAATATGGTGAGCATATGAATGTGAAATACAGGAGGAGATTTGCCAACTGCTGATATCTTTCTTATTTTTCTATCTCCATATGTCTTTCCACTGGCTGCCTCTTACGTCACAGCTTCCATCCCCCTGCTCGAATGCTTTTATATCATCTTTAGAAAAAGGATCTCTGTTCCTCTAACAGAAGGCATGCATAATGAGAGCTACTTATTGAACCAGAAGCCTTTTTCCCCTCCTCCCTCCATCATACATATGCATTGATTTTTGCCAGGATCTTTGAGCACACAGGTAGGGAGGCTGAGCTTCTGAAGAAAAGCATTAGATTTCATATCTGAACAGGTTTACAGTTCCTTGGTGCAAAATGAACTGCAAGAGGAGCAAGGCTCTGCAGAGGCTTTTGTTTATATGGCAGAAAAATTGTCAAAGCTGTGACTTTAAACTCTGCGATTAGCTTATACAGACCAATACACAGACTCTTATTATTCATTCTAAAATATTTCCAAGTAAGTGTGTGTAGATTCAGGTTTACTCTATCTGTGGTTAAGAATGTTTTTGAGGTGAGTACTGTTATGTTGCTCCAGCTGAGAAACAGAATACTGTTCCAGTTCTTTCAATTCAGAAGCAAAAAATACTTAATGTCCCTTTGCGAAGAAATACTTTACTAGTAAACCTAAAACTCTTGTATAAATATAAAAATAATAGTGTTTTTTCATGTAACCACCTCATAAAAGCAAATTAAGTGAATTTATTTTTAGGGGTTTCAGATTAATTCTCTTCTGAGAGTTTTCTGGTTACCCAGTTGTGTTGCTTTGGGAGCAGCATGTTGATGGTTGGTGGCTCCCTGTCTTTGTCCAGTGTGGGTCCCAGGCTGCTGGGGCTGAAGAGGGGTTGTGCTGTCATGGTTGGGTGTTATCCTGTAGCACTTGCCATCCGGCTGATGCCTACCCCAGATGTGCTCAAATTTAGAGAACAGACAAGCTGAAGTTTTTCCATGCTTGCTCTTGGAAGTGTATCTACTTAATTGGCCACTTAATGAGACTTTATGTGGAGATGAACTCAGTGCATGTCAATAAGTGGCCTGGATGACTCTGCTAAGTTGGAAATATGCATAAATTAAAACTTAAAATATAGAAACAGCTCAGATTTCAACTGTATTTTCCTCTCCTTTCAGGGCTAGGTATTCAACTACATAAGATGGAGAGTTTTAAGATATTCTTGTGTATGTGGAGATTTTTTTTAAGGAGCAAACAATCTATATTTGCTTTTCTAAGTGGTACTTAGCGATCGGTTTACTGAGTAAATCCATTAGACTGCAGAAGATCATTGTGGCAGGTTGTTGCTGCAGACCATCATAAGCACAGGCTGAAGTGATAAGGTGCACTGTGTTCCTGATTAAAGCTCATTTTTAATTAGCAGCTGGAAAGCAAACAGTTACTATAGAGTTCTGACTTGAGAAATATGATAAAGATGATGGAATATGTGGAAAAGTGGGAAGAAAATATCTCTTAGAGCAATTGGACAGTACCCAGACCTCATTATTACAAAAATATAGGTGTAGGCTTTGGTGCAAAGCTCAGTGCCATGGCCTTGCATTCATAGACAAGTCTTGAGATAAAGCCCAAACTACCTGGACAGGGAAGAAGGAGATACTCTGTGTAGAGGTGATGTGATGTTATGAAATTAATTTCCCAGGTCCTACACAAGTGTTGGTGGCAACTAATTGTTTGCAGGCAATGCTGAAGAGTGAAGCTTACAGTAGCCAGGGATGTTGATAAAGCTGGACTGGATGGTCAGAGTGAAGGGCTGTCCCACTGAGGACAAAACCTTGCTTACTTTGCAAAGGGTTTTGCAACTCAGCCTTGGGTTTAGCTTTCCCAGTTGCCTGTTTAGTGAGAACTTGAGGGTGGGCCGGGGGGAACCTTCCTCATGAAGTAGTAACAAAGTCCAAACATGCCCACAAAACTTGTTTGCAAACAGCTGGTTTTCTGTCACCTCATCTTTTATTTCTGTCCTGATATTTTGGCTTCTTTATGTATCAGAAGTTGTTGAATTTTACCTTTTTAAAGAAAGATACTTGCTTGCATGATTGTTAAGCTTAGTAAAGTCAAAGTATTCTCAAGTGTATTCTAACTGATTATCTTATGCAAATAACAATGTTTATCTTCGTGAAGACTCTTGTTTCTTCCTAGGCAGTATAAAAAAAAACCCTTTGAAATGCAGGCTAACATGGTTGAATGAACTGCTGCTTAACTTCACTTGGGGGAAGGAAAAAAAAAAAAAAAACATACAACTAAAGCAGCTGGAAAGGTACAGATCTGCTGCCTCTTTTACCTTAAAGACCAGTACAGCAGCAAAGGTAATTGCTGTTTAATGGCTGCTTAGAGGACTTTATGAAGAAAAGCTATGACTGGGGTACTGCTTTTATGGATATATTAGCTTTACTGAAATAAGAACATATCAGAAGCCACATGGCATACTTTTAGCATAGAGAAACTCACACAAATGTCTTTATAACAATTATACACTGTAATAACTCACATGGGAGTATGTATTATTCAAGGGAGGATGGCTTATCCTGCATATCTAACTTTCTAATTCTTGTTTAAAACACAGTAGTTAATTAAGAAAGCTATATGCTATCTTAAAGTTGATAATATTCCCTAAAATGGGATATAGTTATGTTTTTTTCTCATCTAGAAACTGTTGGGGTCTCTGCAAGAAACTACACTCATTATATGCCTGTTTTATCAATGAAAAAGGTTGAAACTCTACCCACATACAGATATGTTAATGGTGGATCATTAAATACAAGTCAAGCCTTTCTTATCTTTCATCTGTACTCTGGGAACAATTCATCCACTGCGGTCTGATGTTATGTTGAATTGTAATGAGCCACTAAGGAAGAAGTATCTTTGTAGGGTACATAATGACTCTGTGAAGGACTGGATGTATCTGACTAATGTTTGTTTTCACCAAATATAATTTTTAGTTCATATACATGACTTCCCCTATTTCCACCCTCTACATTTTTTCTTCTTCTCTGGTTTTACTTCTGTAGAACAGAAGAAACCCTGTAAATTTACTATCTTCATAGTGAATTAGCAGTCTTTGGCTTAAAAAGAAACTTAGAAAGTTTTATGAATTTATCTGGACCAATAGTAAGTTCATGTCATCAAATATTGTATTAGTTATAAAACTGAGAGCTGACATTTTTCTGCTTTCTACTAGGCAAAAATGGAGCTAATGAAGGAGAAATGTTAAGAACATCTTGAACCTCAGTGCCTTTGAACCTCAGTGCCTTTTGATTAACTGATAACTCTGTACACAAAGATGGCAGCTGATGAGTTTGCTCTGTTCTGAACAGGTTAAGCTTAAACTTGAGACACCTGCATATGCAGAACTGATCCCTAAATGTGTATTTTCTTAACTGAGTCTTTCTTCCCCTTCTTACTCTTTCCGCATCTTCCCTGACCTGCATTAAACACCTTACAAAATGTAAGATGAGAAGGGATAAAATATACTCCAGTAAAACATGTTGCCTAGCTAAAATAATTATGTACAGCTGACTTGTTGGCTTATTCCATTTAAACTTGGTTCCTCAATTCCTTGTGCTAGTATTTCTTGTCAGCTGTGACAAAATTTCACACCTACCGAGGTGCAATAAACTGGTAAAAATGAGAAAATCAAGCCCAATAAATTCTATGAGCTTTTTCCTGATCTAGGTTAATTTAGATTTAATTGCTATGGAATAAAAAGAATAGACTTTTGTGACCTACTGTGATAACTTAAAAGGCAAGGCAACTTCAGACAGAAAGAACATTATTGAAGAGTGTTTATGGCAGGTTCCTTGACCTTGTGTTTCCTCTCCTACAAAATAGTGGAAGAGCTGAATATTGAAATGGCATCACAAGTATGTTATACAGCTCTCTCCAAGGCTTTCATTCAGTAAAGCATGCAGTTATTGAGGTGTGCATGTGTGGAAATCTGACCCTGCAACTGCACAAATGTATCACTAGTGAGGAAAGCAACTTGTGTAAACACAGCCTTATTGCAAAGCTGGGTGAGATGGATGTTTTAGGCCCTGGTTGCCATAAGGCTGTACTGTTCAGAAGCTCATTCTTCTACTGCACCAGGGTTATATATGTATAACCCATATACTCCATATGTAATGGAATATTTAATAAACTCATAGCTTCAGCAAGAAGAGCAATGGCAAGCAGCCATTAAGGTCCTAGGTAAAAGGTTGGATAATGAACTATTATAGTGGGCCTATGTCTGTCTAGGAGCTTGGAAAATGTCCCCTTTCTTGTCAGTCCTGAGCTGCACTCCAAGACCTGGGTATGCCCCTTGAGTGGATGTGCTGCATTCAGTGGTCCTGTACCGCAACTGAGAAGAGCGAGCAGCAGGAGAATGGACTCGTGACAGAGCAGAGCCTGTAGCAACTTTGGCTTTTCTGGTTAGGACCAGCAGGCTTGCTATGTCAACATCTCTAAGGGCTCTGGAGTCTAGTCTATCTGATGTAGCAGAAGTGTCTAAAAGCTCTTGCCATGGCTTATTTTCTGCTTAGATGCCAGCTTGCATGAGACTGGGGGGGAGCTGCAGCACATCCCCAACATCCTCCTCCTGAGCTGCTGCAGCTGAGTCCCTGTTCAGCAGTTTCTAGTGGCAGTTTTCTTAGAGAGTGGGGAAAAAAAAAAAAACAGTCCTGGCAGTAGCAGAACTGTCTGGCTTCCAGGGTTTCTGTACTGTGTAGTAGTTAAATGCTAGCACAGGCAATGCAATTGCTTGGGCAAAGGGGGATTATTTCACACTAGGATAATTAAAGCTTAGAATAGCAGAGTTTAATTATGTCTGTTATCTGCATTCAGCATTTGATTCTGTAAGCTTGGGGAGGTGAGAAGCAGTGGAAGATAGACTGAGACCTTTGTCAAAATACTGTCTATAGCTGTGTGAGGCAGGTCACCTTTACTCTTGGATGTTTTTGGAACCACTTCATCAAAGGCAACAGCAGTGAACTCATTTGGTAGCACTTTCCAGACTCTGGCATGGGGCTGTGGAGAATTCCTGCTGTTGGAGCTTGTGTGTTTGCTGCTTCAGAGCTGCTGGTTGGGTCTGCACAAGCTCTGCAGGTTAAAAACCTGAAATGGAAAGAATGGCTTAGTGAAAGCTATCCTCAACTTAAAATATTTTGGATGTACGCATGTGTTCTTTGGTTTTATTTAGAAGCTTGGATTTTTTCTAAGGACTATAGGGGATATGAACTCTTGTTATTCATATACACTACATAACTCATTAGTTGTCTTAACTACCTGCCTCATACTAGAGTCTCTTGCAGGTGGGCAAGAATGCAGTGCTCACATATCAGATAAATGGGTCTGCAGGGCAGAGTATCATGGTGGCAGGGGGATCTTGGCGAGGCTGAGCCTTCTGGTGTGGTGCTGCTAGTGCTCAGGGTCTCACTCCCCTCAACCCTTCATTTCTCCCTAATTCTGGGTTTGATAACAGTCATAAAATGGCTGTGAGGAATCTGTGGCTTTATAGCACAGAGATGGCTAGGAAGCTGTTGCATTGCTGATACTTTCCATGTGTTGGGATTTTCAATAAAAAAAGTTGTGGCCACGTGCACATGGAGCAATACGTGTTTAAGAGGCCAATATCATTCAGGACAAAAGTTGTGTAATATTGACAAGACTGCTTAGATACTATATTCTGAATAACAGAAAAATACCAATTACCTTGCAAAGGATGTTGAGACTTTCTATGTGTCTGTTCTGCATTCATCTTGAGCTGTCACATTCTTGCCTTTGCTACATTGGCAACTGTTTGCACAAACCCCATTGAGGACTTCTTGCGGGTAGAAATACAAGGCAACTCTGCATAGCATGTGAGTGTTAACATTAAAAACAAACCCCCAAACAAAATGCCAAAATATCCATCACTATCGAACGTGTTACCTGTTGAAGCACACAACAGCTTGCTACAAGCTTTCACAGAGCAAATCAGGCTGAGTGTGAACAGTGGTCTTTTCAACCTCTGTTTGCGTTGTGCCTCCTTGGCAAGTCACTACTAATGCAGGTTTTTGGTGGGGTTACAAAATCCTGGTGGGATGATACCCCCAGTAAGAGCTATCCCTTTCACAAGTAATTTTAAACATTATTTGTGATAGTTCTACATAGCTTCTTTAAGAACAAGCACTTAATCTTATGTGCTGTGTTCTTTAAATTTGATTGAAAAAAATATACTATGCTTACTAAGACTTTGAATAGCCTTGAGGTTTAACTTGTGATGACTTTTGAAAGAGCAAAAGATTTTTTTTTTTTGCTTTCTCAAGTGAAGACAGAAGAGTGGAGTGGTGCCTCAGCAGCTGCTAACCTGTTTTAAGTTATTCAACTGCTATATGACAGAGATTTTTAATGTCTGGAATGGACTATCTGGAAGACTAATATTATTTTATTTTCCAGTTCCTCACATGAAGAGTGAAGACATGATGGAAATGGCAGAGCTTCCCTTTGTCAAAGCAGACATCAGAGAGATATTTGAAAGTAAGTGTAATGGTATTCTGGGATGAACTAGTATGCTAGATGCTTCCTTTTATTAAGGATCACCTGCTACTTGAGCAGTGACTTGACATACACCTGATTAAATGCACTTTTCTAAAAGACAAAATCTTTTATTAGAGTACAGAGCCAACTACCATGGGTAACACCTGATTTGTTATTTGGACATGAACTTTTCTCTGGAAGTGGGATCCTTCTATTTCCATAAGCATTTCATCTATTGCATTTAAAAAGAGTTCAACAGTCTCTTGAGTTTACTCTCCTTAGTATTTTTATAGTTAAAAATCAGTTTTTATATATGTATATGCACACATAAGAATATACTACCTTGAATGGATTGACCACAATGTAAATATTTAACCTTTTTTGGACTATGCTTTTTCAATTTCCAGCTTTCTATTCATGTTTTTGGGGGGATTCTGCCCTCTCCCCCTCCTCCATCCCTTGCAACCTTTGAATAAACTCTTTGATTGCCTTGGAGAGCAGTTTTATGAAAGACATTATCTCCTTAAGCTTCTGTAGCTTCAGGGAAAGGCCCATTTTTGCCATGGAAGGGACTTGAAGTTAAACAAAGCTATAATCTGGGTTCTGAAGTATTTTGACCACCAAAAAAAAAAAAAAAATCCTGTTTAGTCTGTGAGATTTATTTGTTCAGGATGTCTTATCTGTGAAGTGGCCCTCATGTTGAGGGGAGTGGGTGCCTGAGTGTCTTGTCCCAGGAACTGGATCTGTGACCAGTGCAGAATATTTGCTCTTCCCCTTTTGGGTTTCTATGTGTTTGCCGCAAAAACCTCTTTGGGCTTTCAGTGCCTCTGCTTGTATCTAGATATTGTGAATGAGAGAAGCTATACAACTTTGCTGCAGAGAGGTAAATGAGATAGGGTGAGTGGAAGATATTAAGATAAAGGAGGATACAAAAGAAGCTGGGCTGAGAAAGTGCACTGTGTACTTGGTAGACTTTAAAAAAAGGCAGTGTGTGCTGGTCTGATTAGATTGGATCATCTGTCTCTTACAGGAGACTAGAGCTGCATGGGCAAACTTGATTCTGAAAATAGTCATTGTCTGAGGCTTTGGCTCAAGTCATTCTATTTTGGTTCTTGCTAAGTAACTAAAGTATTGCACATGCAGTTACTTGACAAAGCCCATGTTTCTATGCTGCTGTGCACTATGAAGGGATATATTTCTTTCTCAAAGTACGTAAAATCTAAACAGACCAAGGGCAGAAGTTGGGAGTGAGGTAGTGACTACCCAGAGCCCACAGATTGCTGGAGGCAGTGGCTGATTGCAGAGGTAAGTTTTGGTGGAATGATCTAGTTGACTTAGTTGGGGCTGCTTGGAGAGAGCCAAACTGTAGAACTGAAGCCAGAATGAACTATTGTAGGTAGTTCTTTATTTTGCTAGCTGGTGGCTTAGCTTTCTTTGTTTTCCAGTTCCTCTAAAAAATACCTTCAAGCCTCGAAGGAAGAAAAGGAGGATTTGGATGAAGCCCCAGTTTGGGAGGAAAAAACTTTGGTGTCATAGGTTGAAGGTGATAAAGCGGGAATTGTGCAGGAATAGGCATCAAGAGATGAAGCTGAAAGAGGCTCAGGTGGATGGAAGTCCAGAGGGATCTCAAGTGTGTTCACCGGTGCAGCTGGGGCAAGGAGGTGACACTGTCCCAGAAGCACAGCCCCAGGCCTACAGCTGGCAGCCCTCTGGGGACAACGTGCATATGCAACTGCAGAGGCAGATGGGACAAGGAGAAGGCATGGCACCAAACACACGACCCCAGTGTGGGGACCATGGTGGGGAGGCCGCAGAGGTGACTGTGCAGGTGAGGCCTCAGAAGCAGAGCCATGGATGGGAGGCCCCGGAGGTGACTGTGCAGGTGCGGCCTCAGAAGCAGAGCCATGGATGGGAGGCTCCAGAGGTCACAGTGCAGGTACAATTACAGCAGCAGAGCTGGGGACCAGTGATCCCAGAGGTAACTGTGCGGGTACAGCCGCAGGGACTAACAACTGCTGGCCTCAAGTTGACTGTGCAGCTGCAATTGGGTCACAACCAAGCAGAGGTGACCTGTGTCCAGGACCAAGGTGAGGAAATATTAGGGAATGGAGAGAAGCTGATATCAAAACAAAATCGAGGAGAATCAATGGCAAGATCTGAAGGTGAAAGGGAATCTGCTGTGGTGGAGCTGGTGTCACAAGGGGTCCAGTGTCAAGAGCAGAAACAGGTAGAAGCAGTAATAAACCATCAACAAGAGTGCCAAGAAGAGGAAACGGTAGAAGAAATGCAATTGCAGGAGTCTTTCATCCAAAAACCAACCCTGGATGGGATAGTGATAGACAGGCAGCTGCAGGACCGGAGCCAGGAGCAAGAACTGAAGGTAGACTTGCCTCCTGAAAAAGCAAGTCAAAGAGCTGCAGAGACCGGGAAGGAGCAAGGTGATGTCCAAGTCCAGGAAGAGGCAAAAGGTCTGCAAGAACAGCAGGAAGATCTGGGGCAAGAAATACCTAAGAAACACCTACGTGATATACCAAATTACTTTGTTTCTATTCCAATAACAGATGATCAGGTATTTTGAAGTAGCTGGTCTACTAAAAACAATCTTAAAAATCACCAGCTTCTTATTTTAAGTTGTATTTTACTTTAATAAGCTTTTTCTTTCTTTTTTTTTAAGAGAAAAAAAAGCCTGGAGTGGTAAAATTTCTCCTACCTCAAGAGGTTAAAAATCTCACTTCAAGGCTCCCATTGCCCTTCTCAGAAGGGGGGATCTGAATGGATGTGCTCTTCAGAATAATATCTTCTATAGATATTTTTTTCAGGGAAGCAGTGGCTTTTGCCATGTTGCATTGTCTACATGTGAAGTACCTTAAAGCCCTATGTGCTGCAGTAGAAATTAGATTTTTTTTGTTTGTTTTGACACAGGTTCAATGGTTACTATGGAAGATGGGAATTGTCTTTCATTCTCTAGAAAAGGGTCATTCATCTATTCTCTTGTACGCTAAAAATTTTATCCTGACCCTTTAAGTTGTTAATTCCAAGAAAGCATGTTTGGAGTCTCTGTGCTGACACTTTATTCAGGCATGGTAAATTCTGATTCTCATGTTAGAAGTGTTGAAAAGGCAAGAAGGTTTATCTGGAGATACTGCTAAGTCAAAGCAGCATCAAACAGAAGTCGAAATAGAAAAACTTCTAGAGTTTTCAGGAGGAACCTACTCTATTCTAGCTACCAGAGTACATACTTGGTCAATCTGTCAAAATGACCTGGCAGGGCTTGGATACCCTAGGAACTGTGTTATTTTAAAGAAAATTTTAAAGATTGTATAAAAGTTGAATGCATTCATTTGGCACTTTGCCCTTTAACCCATTAGGTATGGATTTAAGTCTTACTCAACTTTTGCATAACCGTCACTGTCTTGAACATATGAGGGAACACAATGGCTCACCTTGATTTACTTACTCCTATTCTGCTTGCATGGATGTCTAAACTCACTTGAAATCTGGAAGAAGTTTAATGTGCTTTGTTTCACAAAAGACATGCTCCATGTTCCTTTGCCTTTTTTTGTCTCTTTCATAGAAACATCAAAGATCTGCCCAGTTTGAGAATTTGCTGTTTATACTTACTGGAACAGAGTGCCAAACCACTTTTGCCTCCTGCTATGGAACAATCCTTTTTTGGAAGCATATAAGGCTGTGTTATCATGAATTTCTCAGCATTAATCAAAGGATCTTAAAATTATTCTGGTAGGAAGGGACCTCAAGGGGTTTGTAGGCCAAGCTTCCCCTCAAAGCAGTAGCCTGTAGGCACAGGACAGTTGCTGCTGGGTGCTCCTGACAGCTGCCCCATTTCCAAGCAGACCCAAACCTGGTCCTGCAGCCTCTCCTTCCAGTGCAAGTGCTCCAATCCTAGCTGTGGAGGTGGCCCTTTGAATTTTCCTAGTTCACTGATGTTTCTTTTGTTCGGGTTTTGCCCAAAACAGGACACTACTGTAGATCTTATCTAACAAGAGCTGAGTGGTGGGAGCTCCTGGCTGTGCCCCTGTAGATAGAGCCCAGGGCACTGTGTAACCTTCTGTGCTGCTAGGGCACGCTGCTGGCTCATGCTCAGCTTGCTGTCCTCCACAACCCCCAGGGCCTTTGCAGCAGAGCGTCTCCCTAGTTAACCAGTTCCCAGCCTGTCTTGTTGCTAGAGACTTTGTTCCCATGTGCAGGACCTGGAGCCTGTCCTTGCTGAATTTCATAAGGCTTCTTTTAGCCCACTTCTCCAACATGTCTAGGACTGCCTGCTTGGAGTCTTTTGACTGGTCCCTCAGTTTACCTGCAAACTTGACAGCTGTGCTTTGCTACCTCCTCTGAATTGCTGATAAACAGGGGATATCCCAGCACAGCCTTTTGCTGTGTTCCTGTTGTTACTACTGTCACACAAACGCACAAATGTAACAAGGCTGTTGGTGTAGTATGATTATTGATACATAAGTAATGTCAGGAAGGGGGCTGTAAGTAGAAAAACATCCAGTGCCCTCCCCCGTTGTGTACCAGCACCCTGCTCAATTCCTGTTGCTGAACAGCAGCATTACTAGATGGAATATGCCTTGCGTGATGGACCTTGATGGAGGGGTCTTAGATGACCTTACTCTAAAATGTACTACACAAGAAAGAACGAAAAGAGCGTTGGTTTGGGAAGAAGCTATTCTATTTGGCAAAACTGAGATACAGGATAAATTATGTTGAACTGTTAACACTTATAATTATGCATCTTGAGATTTCTTCCTATGTAGCAAATGTAAAAGGCAAAATGTGCATGGTTGCTTGTATGAATGTTGTGAAAATGTACCCCTTGGTTACCAACTGATGCTGTTAGTTTATGGTGTTTTTTCCAATGAATCTCACAGATGATACTGTTTATTGCAATGTATAACTCTGACTTCTATTTTTTCCAGCTTTAGGTGTCATGTAGTATTCAGCATCCCTGTATTTGCACTACTGAAAGACATGAAGTTGGTTGACTATCCGTATATTTTTTTTTCAGTATGAAAAACATCTTCACTGTAATAGCTTGCTTTGGCAAGCTTTTGAGTTTTTGTTTTTACCTTAGCTAAGTGTAGAAGCTCTTATGTTAGTAGGAGACATCAAAGGTCCTTTCCTCTTGGTAGGCAATTACTTGTACTAGCTGTCTTGAGTAGGGTAATCTCTGAAGGTTATCTTAAGGATGGCCCCATACAACTTCCAGTGATTTGTACATATGACTGGCTTCTGAGAGGTGAGCAAAAGTGCAGAGCACATCAGGAAGATAAATGCCAGGAAGGGAAAATAACTGTGTAAGCTGGAAGACAATGTTGGCAGAGGAACAAATGGGTATGAAGTGGGCAAAAAATAAATCTAGGCTGGAAACTAGAAAGTTTCCTGCCAGCTGAGGAATGAGATCATGGAAGAGCTTGAGGGTACATGAAAGTCTAACTTCTGTTTTCTTTATTTATTTTTTATTTATTTCTTTATGGGATGTAAGTGTCCTAACACATGATTGCTAACCACATCCTGTATGATTTTTATGAATGTCCTTCCTTTCTTTGCTTGAGTATGCTCTTCCAGACTTTACCGCTCTCACACCAGCTCTGATAATTAGCTCTGACTGGTTGCTCTGTCTGAGGTATTCCAAACTTGTGAGCCTAAAGGGCTCAAATCACCTATAAAGGAGGCAGTGACCTGAGACTACCCTGGGTAAGGCGCTATTTGAGAGGAAAATCATTGTTTCCACACCAACCAGCTTGCTAGAATTTGGGGCAGTGTTATCCTGTGGAGCTCATGGATGCTCTGGCTGTGAAATTGGGCTGTGCAAATGGTAGGTATGAAGACAGCCATTGGTGTTGGGGTGGAGAGAGTCATAGGTGAGTGTAAGGCAGGAGTCTGGTAAAGGGTTAGGATGACTTTGTGTGATATTGGGGGGACTCAGAGAAGCTATCACATGAGATTTCTGTGACTCCATATCTTGTGGGATAGTAAATATGGAACAATGTTGATGGCAAGGGTAAGGATTTGCCTTGCACAGAAGGCCTGGTGTGAAACAGGTCAAGTATAGGTGTCAAAAATTTCAGATGCTTTTAGCTCTAAAGTGGAGGTTCTTAATCCCACTGCATGGATTTGTATGACATGATTGCTTGTGATAATGCAAGCATTTCAGTCTCTTACAGATGGATTTTTAAAGAATCTGTTAGTCTTTTGAGCAGAATTAGTTTAGCTTAATTCCTTTTTAAAGAGAAAGCTCCAGATGACCCAGGGCCCAGAACTGTCCCCTTTTTCCTCCCTTTCAGTGGGCCAGAAAGAGAAAACCTTGCAGCCCTGGTGGGTCCAGAAGCTGTTTTTCTTTGCATCCGGAAGAGCTCCAAGAAGCAGGATAGTCCTAGGAATGTGGTGAGCTGAGTTTCAAGTAAGGATTTTGTGCTCTCAGGCTTCCAGTACTTGATTACATTTACTTCCTTCTTAACTGTCACCTCAAAAAAAGCGATCCCATCAGACAGGCTAAATGGCATTTGTAGCAAGCATTACCAAACAGGAGTGTGTATGTACACATACACACCCCAAAGCCAAAAAAGTTGTGGTGTGTGGAAACAGTCTAACTTTATCCCATTGGAGAAGATGAGGCAGAAATGTCTGAAGGCTCATTTGTGCAGCTTGCTCACTCTCAGGAAAGGTTGGGGAGAGGCACCAAAATGGCTTTCAGGTATCTATCTATCAATGAAGAAGGGTCTTTTGCTCTCTTGCAGAATTGCTGTCAACATTTAGCCTGCCCTGTTGATGCAAGGATTGTAGTTTGAGTGGTCAAAAAACTTATGGTTTTGATTCCTGCTTCATGTTTTCATACTCTAAAAAAAATATGTTGTAAGTAGCGGGCTGTAATAAATAGTGCTCT
Source organism: Nothocercus julius (assembly GCA_013398735.1). Taxonomy (NCBI): domain Eukaryota; kingdom Metazoa; phylum Chordata; class Aves; order Tinamiformes; family Tinamidae; genus Nothocercus; species Nothocercus julius. Next base: position 3,326,043 of record VZSV01000022.1, read on the forward strand.
AGTCCCAGTAAGTGATACTGTGTTGTAAGACTTATTTCAGTGCTACATTTCTCACTCTGAAAAATAGGTCATATGAACTTGAGAATACAAGCAGTTCATTGTTTACATCTTCAGATGGGCTATAACTGTAAGTGGCTTCATCCTGATACTTATCAGATAGTCATTACATTAATGTCCTGCAGCACAGGTGGCAAAACTTAACTGGACTGCACAAAGACTGCCAAGGCTTTATGTAGAAAGATTGAAAAGTGACTGGGTCAATATGTTTTTGTCTTAAATATTGCAAGAATGAATTGGAGCTCTGACACGTGTGCACGCAGGCATGTAGGCCAGAATTTGTGCAGTAAAATAATCTGAAAATCTATAAGTATCTTTGCTATAACAATGGCTTCCATTAGTCCATGCTTAGTCCATGGTGTGATTGATTTCTTTCCCACCCTCTCCTCACTCCTGTGATTTGTTTCTAAATTTCAACAGACTGTTTTGAGAACGACCTCTTCCTTTTTTTCCTACATTTGTAACCTACAGTTTGGATCAGTTGTATCAAGACACACCCAGAAACAGAAGAGCTAGCACTTGGCCATGCAATTCTACAAAATATCAACTTGAAAAACATCATGTTTACTTGGTTGTTCTATGTTGTTTGCTGTTACAGTTTTCTTTTGGGAGGAGACATCAATTTAATCTGTGATCAAACTTGTAATCAGAAAATGGCATAAGATTAATTATGGAAATGCTATTCAATTTCCACAGTCTATTAACAATTGACAACTGCATGAAGATCACATTAATATTTACACAGTGCCATGAGCTTTATTCCAATATCCTTGGGTCAGATTTGGAACTAGTTTAAGATTCAGGGAGTAGGATGAGAACTATGGGTTTAGCCCATAGACTTTAAAAGGAAAATAGATTGGTCCATCTTGAATTGTGTGTGTGTGTTGTTTTTTTTAGAAAAGTATCACAGTATTAACACTTTTTGATTCTTAATTCAAACGGGAATTTTGTTTTTTTGAGTGTGTAGCTTCAGAGCCCTTCCATTAATACTTTGGCACTCTAAAATAAAAATGAAGTTTTTTTTATTTTACTTGTTTACTACATTGCAGATTCTGGACAGAATTGAAGATGTTCAAGAGCTCATATTCACTAAAGAACCTGACTTGTCGAGAGCTCTTCTTCCTGTGCAAACAATGCACCTTACCATAATAGTAGCTCACCTGGGAACAGAAGATGAAGTGCAAAAGTAAGGATTTTCTAAAATTCTAGAGCAGTTGACTCACAGGTAGATGTGATGACTTTTCTTCTGATGTGAAGAATTAATTGTTGTAGAGTCTGTATAAAACTTTGCTCTTAGACTTTCTGATGAGTTTCTGACTTGCTCTTGAAAACAGTCAAGACTGTTCTTTAGAGTATGTAAAGTCTCTACATACCGAAATACAGTATTTCAGAGGGCAGTCTTGTGCATTTGTGGTGGGGTTGGAGCTATCAAGCGGAGTGGCTGTAGTGTTACTCTTGTATTGTTCTTCCTATAAATTAAAAGATGTAAACTCCCCATAGCTGCTTTTTGAGGGTGTGGGGGAGAAGAGTGAAATTACACCTTTTTCAGAACAGCCACACATTTATCAGCTTTAGAAAATGTTAGCTGATAGGATATATTACATTAAGAAGAAAACAAACAAAAAAAATCTGCCCCATTCCCCTTCAGGCAGTTCTGTTGGCCATCTTGAGCTGTAGGTTGCCACTGGGCTCCTTTGAGCTATAATGGGGTTGGTAAAGGATGACAGTGGTCTATAAGGCGAAAGCTGCTAGGAAGTATTTAGAGACAGTACTTTGCAAGTTTCTTCTATAAGCTTTTCTCTTACTGCATCCCACTGGGAAACTTTAGACTTACTGGTGTGACTAGGCAATAAGGGAAGGCTTTTTGAGAAGCTGAGACTCTAAACAAGGAGGTCCTAGCAAGGAAGAGGCAGGAACCTGATAGAACAGCCTGCACATCAGCAAGCAAATAACTGAGCAAAATCTCAATGCTGTACAAGTGTGAATCTAGATCTGCTTGGACATGATGCAGAAAACATGTAGGCCCTTTGTATGGGCTGATGAGCCAATGTGCATAAAGCACTATGTACAATAACTCAGATTTAAAAATCCATGGTAGTGCTGCTGACTGGGCAGGCTGTCACCCAAGAGGACTGGAAGCTAGGAGAGAGCAGCAAACAAAATGGGAATCAATCAGTTGGAGAAGTGAGTGGAGCTAAGTAGTGTTAATGAACTTAAGAATGGATGTGTGCCTGTAATATAAAAATAATGGCCTACCTAATGAAAAGCAGGTCCTCCCTGCCAACCATTTTTCCATCTTTTGTCTTCTACCTACCTACAGAGCCCTACTAAATAATGCTGTAATTCTGTGTCTAGTGCTCTCCACCATCCCATGAAAGACTTCTTAAAGTGTTAGTCCAAGTATTTCTCAAATCTCATGCGAAGAGCATGCTGAAACAGCAGCCTTTGCCTCTGCTTGGTGGAGTGGGAAAAGACATCTTGAGATCTGTATGGCAGAAGTCCTGCCAGGGTTCAAGGGTTGTTTGGAAATTGGGGACTAAAATGGATGGCTAGGTAGCTTCTACTTACTAAGGTAGAAGAAGAAATATACTCGGAAAAGAATTAATTCTCTTTGTATTTCCAGTCCTGTTCTCATCAAAATTATAACCTGAAGCATCCTCAGGAGTCTCGCTAAGCGGCAGCTCCTGTGTTACTGTAGTTAACAAGAAACCTCAGTGTAGGAGGGTGAGCTGGTCTTGTTGACGGTGTTCCTGGCTGAAGTGGCGTGTGTATATATGAACACCCTTTCCCACGTGGATTAGTATATACAGTTTGTGCTATACGGATTGTAGTGACTTTGTGCTGCTAAACTCTGTATGTGTGTGTGGCGGGGGCGTTGAGTGGTGAGGTTTTTAATTTGTTTTTAAATGAAATGAGTGTACTCGTAACTAGCTCTAGATGTGATGATGAGGAAAAAAGTAGGGCTACAGGAGCTGTAGAAAACCAGGGACTGGTGTCCTGCAATCCTTACTTATGCAATACTTTGTTAGCAATATAAGGCCTTTATTAGAAAGTTTCTGCTCAGGCTCTGAACCTTAGGATAGACCTTTATTTCTGAGGTACCAGGATAAAGAAGGGCAATTGTAACTCTCTAGTGGGCATTAAGTTACTGAAAGTCTTGTTATCTTTGGGAAACCTGTTGTGCAATTTTAAGTGTTGACTGAAAAATACTTCTGTGGGTAATCTTTGCTGGAGGTATTTTGATGTACAGCAAGGTGCCTATCTAGACTTTGTCAAAATAGGATCTAGAGTAGAGACAAAGCTGAAAGTGCTTCTCCTAGGAGAATGAATTTCTTTGGTTTAAGAATAAAGCCATGTGAAAATTACAATGCTAAAGGTCTAAACTTTGACACAATCAGTTATGTTTTTGACTTTTGAGAAGTTATATATATATATATATCCATGTAACAATTTCTAGTGTGCTAGTGACTTGAATATTCAGTTTACTAGCAAAGCTCAGCTTGAAACTATTGAAAGACAAATTACTTCAGTAGATTTAAAATACTTTGCATTTTTAATTGCTCTAAAATCATCAGCATTAGAAATAGCATGCTTGCTATGCCTTATGAAGTGCTACAGAGTGACTACAGTAAGGTATATTGTCTGATATTAAAAATGCAACATAATATTTCCATAGGTAATAGTCAAATAATGTTCCTTAAGAATACAGAATTTTTGATTTATTTTAAGGGCTGTTCTGGCATTGAAGCAGAGCAAGACTAAAGTAGAAGCCATCTTGCAGGGTAAAGACCTTAATATGACATTTCATGGGATTGGACAGTTTAACAATCAAGTGATATATGTGAAAATGTCAGAGGAAGACCAAAATACACTCAGCAAAATTGCAGGTAAGTACCTAACTGGTTTCTTTACCACCTGTGGTAAATCTGTTTGTGGAGAATGTTGACTCTTGTAAACATTGGCCTGAGCTGCTGTGTATGACTATGCTGTGCTGCCCTCCCTCTCTTGCCATCTTCACTTGTTAAATCTATGTTAATCTAGACTTGGGCGGAGTTGGAACAACCTCTGTGTGCTAATTTGGGACAAATGAGCTGCACAAACATTTGACTTGTTAAGACTGTGCAGCAAGGCTATGTTAGCATGCCTTGCAGTCGGGATCTTGCTGTGGTGCACATAGATCTTCAAAGCAACACCTTAAAGTTGAAGTCCTACACCTTTGAATAAACAGGAAAACTTGCAGGCATTACTTTCACTTGAGTTTACAAATATTTCCTTTAAACTGGTTTGACTGCAACTATTATTAACCCTGGGACAGGAGGGGACAAATAGAGCATCTGTGGACCTATGCACACATGCTATTGCCAAGACACTTCTCCAATTTATTTATTTAAGTGGAAGCGAAGTAGTTTGTGTCTTTTGCTCTTACTTTCCCAAATAACTCTGTTCCAAAACCCCAACAACAATGTTCCAGATCTGACCTGCTTACACGTGTCTCAAAGCAGTTCCAGAGGACTTGATTCTTTTCCTTCCTCCCACCCTCTTCTGTTTTCAGGAACTAGTTCAGCCAGCGATGCAGAACCTAATCCGAGTCCTGAGCCTCAAGTTCCAACAGAGCAGATATAATCAATATAGGCTTTTCTTTGCTCTTTTCATACTAAGCCAAAAAGAATAGTTCATCTGATGCTCCTCAAATGCATGCAATACAGAGGACTGTACTTTTTGGAAGATAATCATTTTAGCATACTTTTTTTTTTATTTTGGGGCTTTTACTCTTTCTGGTTCTTAAATTTGTAATATAACAATCTTGGTTTCTTCTTGTCCTCCCATATTTTCCTACTTATGTAGTCAGTGTTGCAAATAAGCATAAGATACCTCTTAATCAGACCAGCTTCTTTGCTTCAGCTAAAAAAGGCAAACTGCTTCGCTATCCATTACTTTTTGCTTGACTCCAGCCTTTGTTTACTGTATTGTTTCATCCGTAGCAAAAATGATTTTAAATCAAAGTAGTTTTACTTTTGTTAAAAATAGTCTGACACTGTCCCTGCTCATTAGGATTAGAACCTCCAACTTCACCATGTCTAAATTGTTTTTTCTAAAATGTTTGTGCTAAGTTCAATACAATTAACTTGACTGGAAGATGACTAAGTAGAAAGGACATAAGATGCAGGATTCCTTCAAGATCAATTCTGGCACATGCTTGCCCAGAAAAAATATGTTTTTGACTGCTATTCAGAAAAAAGTGAATGCTTGAATGTTTTGATGATCTTTGTTGTTGCTCTCCTATCACTTCCTTTTGAGGGATGCAGATGAGCACTTTTTACTCTCCCTTGTCTGACTGGTGCTTTTCTGCTACTGTGTGTCGCATTACTGAATTTACCCCACTGAATCATGATGTATAAGATGAAAAATCTATCATGCAGTACCAGCACAGGCAAAAATATTTTATTTTATTATTTATTCTGCAGAATGTGCATTGCAATGTTATGTTCTTTGTGGGTTTTTTGTTTTGTTTTTAATATGGGAACTACACTTAAATCTATACCATTGCTGTACTAGTGCCCCATTCCTGAAAGTGTTCCCTTTCTGGATAACTATCTCCATGGTTCTGGAAACTTAGTGACTAGCTTGTGATGGGAACCCACTTAATGAGCTGGAAAAGAAAAAAATTTGATTGTATGCCCTAGAAATGTTCTCTCAGTACTTGACTCTTTTGTTTAATGCAATATGATTGTTCACAGACTGCCTGAAATATTTTCTTGACCAAGAGACAGACTGTCAGCTTTCAAAACATTAATGCTGTCACTAGTGACTTTGCCATCAGAACAATGTAGCTTCTGGTGTTATTCTCACTTCTGCATGTTTTTGATCATTTCTAGAACTTAATGTGTTGGGGGTCTGGACACATATGTATCAAAATCCATCC
>VZSV01000022.1:3343387-3358534 GCA_013398735.1 Nothocercus julius
TCCCCTTGGCCTTCTTGGCCACGAGGGCACTGCTGCCTCATGGGCAACTTGTCACCCACCATGACGCCCAGGTCCCTCTCTGCAGAGCTGCTCTCCAGCAGGTCGGTCCCCAGCCTGTACTGAAAACAGGTGGGGCAGTTCTTATTTCTTTTTTTCTGGACTTAACACTTTTTTTGGTTAAGGTAACTAAATAAAATTACAGTGCCTGTAGACTATGGCACATTAGACATCATTTTGGCTAGTCCAGCTGGCTGTTCTTTCCCCTAGTCCTCTGCTTTCTACATATACAAAAAGAAGCAGAAATATGTGGTAACTGTTAATATTTGCACAGATTGTGCACAGAGCCATTAGGGATCATCTTCAGGTTGGCAGCCCCTGATTTCTAAGGTGTGGATGTTCTAGAGATGCCTGGTATAGGGGTAGCTATAGCAATTTAAACCCCCCCGCCCTGTGTCTCCAGTTGGGCAATTTTAATGTGTGTATAAATATATATATATATATTTATGTATCCAGCTGTCACCAGTTCAGGGTTTCTGCCTGGGTGAATATTGTGCAATGACAGCCCTGTTACCTCTCTGCAAGTTCAGATGGGCATAATCTCCCAAATCAATGCATGTCTATATAAAAAATTACTATAAAATTTTCTTATTCCTCCTACTGTAGTGTTTTTTTTTCCTCATGAGCCAATTTTCAAACTTTTTGAAGCAGTTTTTGTACAGGAGGAAGCAATTTTTTGCACAGTCGCCTTGTGCTGCTGTCCTGCACCTCAGTCAAAGGGATAGTCTCTTATTCAGGAGTGTTTCTTGCTTGTGGTGCTCGGGATTACTGGTGAAGTGCTTTAGATCAAAACTAAGGGTCTTTAAGTGTTATGATATTGGCTATGAAATTCTTCCTCACCATGAAATTGAAAGATATACACCATTGACAGTGTATTTGACAAATGCCCAACATTTTTTCAAACACTTCTTTAGGAATATTTAAGTTTGATCTGGTTAAATACTCTCTCTGATGTGGGAGCAGCTGTGCAGAAGTATAGCCAGGAAGGCACATTTTGGGGTTTATTGATGGGAAATCCAGAGTAACTTTTTGCTTTGTACAGTTTCTCTCCCCAAACCACTCTCAGATTGGCAGAAATCCAGGTACTGTGGAGGATTAACACCTCTGAAGCTGGCTCCTTGCAACGGATTTCAGTCACTGACCTGTGCAACAGAAATATGGAGCAAGCCCTTCTAAAGAGACTCTCAAAAGCCTATATATTTATATCACAGCATGCTTTTCATACTCACAGGAGAGAACTGAAGTGCTTTCTGAAAACAAGATATTTTAAGTATTGAATATCCTCCCAGCGCTTTTCCCCTTCCTATTTTGAAGATTGGCTTTAATCTTCTAATAATTAGAAAACTGCTTATTATCTTCTAGAGCCAGCTGAAAATATATTGACAGCTGCTTTCAGAAGTGTTATTTAAAATGATTCTTTCCATATTTCAAGGCATGAGAATTAAGGTTTTCTCATCTTAAAGTCCGGTACGTGGATCAGTAGTTCTAATAAATAAAAAGGCTAGTGAACTATTGCCTGGGTTTGCTAACTGTTCAGCCTATTTATTTTTCTTTTTTCATGTTTAAAGAAAAAAGTCAAGTGAATTTGATAGTAGTTTTAAAACATCTTTGAGAAATCAGGATTTTTTTTGTATGTTGGTAGGTACTTGATTCATCCTTACTGTGCTGTTAAATGAAATACTGTATAAAAGAAGGAAATGTGTTAAGAAAATGTGATTATACTGAGTATTAATATATACAACATGTTAAATTTTACTGAAACAATTTGACTCATCTCTTCTCCACTCACAGAAGTTGGCCAGCTGTTCCTATTATAATCAAATAGGAGGTGAAAATTTGTTGAGAGTTTGAATGAACAGATGAAGCTTTGGATGCTGGTTGGTTCATAAGCCTTTTTTCAAAGGTAAGTTGAGATTAAACTCTGTTCAGACTCCAGTTGTGGCAGTGGCATTGATGGTACTGAGGTCTTAGCTATTGAGACTAAATTTAAAACAAACAAAAAACTTCTTCCTTCCCTGTCTAAGTTCAATAACTTTCTGCATTTTAAAGGCACTCTTTGATAATTGGCCAGAATTTGATTTGAGTAAATAATTTCACCTGTCTAATGCAGAGCACATGAAAAAACAGATCTCTCAATACTTGTCTCTACTTACTGTATCTTTATCTGGGCATGCTACTTCGCAGAATTGGTGGGTTTTATCCATACTTTTTTCTATGGTCTTGCTTCTTGAGATTCTTGCGCTGCCTTCTTGCTTTTGCTGGGCTGGGGTGATGCAGCCTGAGCAGAGTCCCCAGCCAGGACGGGGAACGAGGCTGTTCTAGGATGCTCTGCAGTGCTACCAGAAGCACAACTTTCTTCTGCTGGGTCTAACTTTGTGGAAGATGCTATTTTTTTCTTGACCAGCTTTTTGCCCTTGACTGACTTTACTGAATGCTCTCCAGATGGGCTCCAAGGTTGTAACTAAAGCAACTCTATGTTGTAGTTCTATATGTAAAAGGGCCAGAGATGAGTTGAATATCATTTGAAGAAATAGCCAAAAACAATTTTGGCCCGAACATCTGTAGGGCTTTCTGTGCTTCTGAGAACATCTACAATGTAGAGGGGATTCTGAAATATATACACTGCTGGATTGATAACCTTGTCAGTCAAAACCCAACCAAATCTTAAATCTTGAGCTTGGCTTAAAAAGTGATATCTTTAAGATATACTTGAGGGAATTTTTTTTTTTTTCCCTTCCAGCCTTCATCTTTGGCATGTATGGGTTTTAAGCCTTCTTCAGCAGTCAGAAGCTTAAAATGCATAAAAAACGATATGTGTGCCTACCCCATACCTTCAAGAGCTTAAGCTTTGAGGAAAATCTTTCATCTGATAAAAGCTGGAAACTTTGCTGGCAGTATGTGTATACATAAATTATTTCTCTCCTCCTCTAACCACCCATTTCTTGGTATTTCCTGAGAACAAAAGCCAGGAGTCTAGCACTCAGTGTGCCTGCGTGGTTTATTCTCTGGCTTATACATCTCTCTATACCAGCACCCATCTTGCAGAGTGCAGGACACTGCTTTTTATCTTTTAAACTTTTTTAATTTTATTTAAGAATATGTAGAAGTGCTTAGGAAAGAGCTGCTTCAAATCAGATCTCCCTAGCTCCTTTATGGCAGGAGAATATGCCTGAATCCTGCTAAGTTTTTCCCCGCACCATCTTTTAAAATAAACCCTTTCTATTCTCTGTATCTATCTATAGATCTTTCTCTTGATATATATATAAATATGTATTATATATACAGCTACAATTTCCAGGGCCTTCTCATTTCCTTTGTTATTCTGTTCGCTCTGCCTGTGGTAAATGTAGTTCAGCTGTACCTATGCCTAATCAAAATGCTGCTGCAAAGCATTTGCACCCTATGGCTTTACCCTGCTTGCCTGTGCATATACATCCCTTTGAATGCCTGCCCAAACACAAGTTATTCATCTGCCTCCTCCAAGACTTTAGTCTGCTCTTCCTAGCTCATTATTTGTTAGCTCCCACTCTGGTGGCAGTCTGTCTTTAGATTTTCCCCCCTGCTTCAGGAAAAGTGCATTTTCAAGGAATGAAATTCAAAGTTGCTTTATTACCCTCCTGCTCCATCTTCCTGTAGCACTCTTTTCTGTTGCTTTTTTTTTATTGTTACTCCTGTTTTATTCTCCCTCCCCTCCACTTACCCACTTTGTCACAGGTTCCCACATTTCTGCCGCCTCCCTGACGCTTGTGTATCTGACTGCTTTCCAGCTCCTATTCCAGCTCCTATTCCTCTTCTCCCTTTGTATCCAGGTGGTGAATATTCTGCAGCAAGGACAGTGCTTGCAGCACGCTGCTCTTTACCCCCAGGGTGTCTCCTGCCACCAGAAGCAGCCTGGGCCACAAGGGAAGACCCCTCCAGCAATCTCCCCTTACCGCTTGTGAGGGCTTCGGGATACTGGTTTATCTCTTGTAAGTTCATTATGTTCCTGTTTGTGCAGCCCCTGTTGCAAGGGTGTTGCTGATCCGTGACAAGGTCTCTGAGCCACTACAGTCTTGCTATGAATAACTGAAAGATATGTGTATTGCTGACTGATTTCCAAGGAAGAGAAGAGCCAGCACTAAATTGGGCTGTGGCAAATATACTCTAAGCATGCATCGGGGCCTTGCAGAGCAACACTTCGGAAAAAAACAGCTTCCGTAAAGAGTGATGTAGAATCAGATAAAAAGAGCATGAGTTTTCCCTGTAGTCTTCAATTTATGCAGATTACACAGAGAAGCAGCAGCAAAAGCAGCCTTCAGTGCCCTGGGCTGCTCTGTCTCAGGTTGGCTCTGATCTCAGACAGGTGGTAAATTGAACAGCAAGTAATAAGCTGGGAGGTGCCCAAAGACGGGGAAGGAGGCGATCCTGCCCCATTCCTGCTTCTGACTTGTGAGCTGCCACCACCGATACCCAGGCTCCTCATTTGAAGACAGTTTCTGTTCTCCAGATGGCCGCTGTAAGAAATACCCGCCAGGTCTCTGAAGGGGCAATGCGGCTTCATGAAGGATGGACTCACAAGCCAGCGCAGTGCGGTGCCTCGATGAGGAAACCTAGCCCGAAGGGTCTCACTGCCGCGTGCCCAATGCACAGAGGGGGTTTGCGGGGCGCCTCAGGTCCAGGGGGAGAGCTCTGCCCTCCTACTGAAGTGCTCCTGCTTTCCTGGTCTCTGCATTGCCCCTTTAACTCTGCTTTTCTTCCTTGTAACTTTTGGTAGGTTAAGTCTATTCTCTTATGTCTGTTGTACAGTTATAACTGCCACACTTATGCCTTTAAATCGCTGCTATGATGAGATCAGCTATTTGCTCATTACCTTCTCTATCTAGGACACCTGGTTTACCCTGAGTGCATATGCTACTCCATGTGTTGCACCAGAATTTCACAGTTTTCGGCATTTGGCTCAGTTCTTAGAGCTATGCATAAGTAGTGTATTTTGCTTGTGCATAAACACGGTGATTTATATATGCTGTGTCTACGCAGCACGCAGTTTGGAGCACATGGAACATAATTGCTTATACTTTGTACTGTAACAGAGTTATTCCTTTAAACAAAGGCTGGTGAGGTGGCAGCCTGTGACAGGCAAGAAAGGCAGCCAGACAATTTGAAGAATTCTCCCTCACAGATCAAGACCAAAATCGCCATTCACCTAAAATGATGAAAATGCTGTTTCAGAGGCCTGCAGACTGAATAGTGTATGTTCATCAAAAAAAAGCATTTTAAGCCAGGGCTTCATATTGAATACTGTGCCCATTTACTATATGTAGTATGTATTTATTTTATGCAGTAGGAAAGAAAGCCAAAAACAGTAAGGATAAAAGTGTTGTGATAGTGGAGTGTTTATCAACTTATGTTTGAAACGGGTGTATTAATCTTCGATGCCACCCATAGCTGAGTTATGCAGGTCACCAGAAATTTCTGCTAACAAACTTCCCGCATCTCCTACACTGCCAGGTGTATTTCACTCTCTGTGATATAGAAGAAATGATTCAGGACTGTCTAAAACATCTACGGGGCCTTTTTATTTTCATTGCAACTTATAAGCATTCTTTCTCAGAGGAATCTACCCTTCATTTCAAAATAATTTAAAATCTTGTGCCTTTTTAATTTTTTGACATCTATCTGGGGATTTGGGAACTCCAGTGGGGTGAAAATTCCATTTTTAAGGTCAATAAGAATCTAAATTTTAAAATGATGTTTCAAAAAAATCTGTTCCGTCTGAATCTGATTCTTATTTCCTATCCAGTCATCTAGGATGAGATTTAACAAAATGCATGTGTTCCTTGGCATAGCTGGGTTTGCTGAAAAAGATAGTGCTATCGTTTTGCTGGTGGCAGAATTACCTAAGTATACTTGGCTCACTCACCAATGAGATTTATCTACAACTGTAAAAGAAAACAAGATATTCTACTGAACACTTTGGATGCTTACCTAATATATCTTGCCAGAAAACATTGCTGTTGAGAAATCTGTTGCCTATATGAGAATTAATTCAATGTGCCGATGAATCATTAGGCAGCATGAAATGTTTATTTGAACAGAGGACTAGACCAATTTGTTGGTGAATTGAAAATATAGTAAATACTATCTAAATGTTGTTTCACGAAAGTATTTAGATTAAATGTGTCAGCCTCCTTTGACTCCAGGCCTCTTAGAGCTTTTGGATGCAGGAGGCAAATGCAGCTGAGCAGACACGTGCGTACTGAGCCAGAGTTGATGCCTGTTGCAGGCAATGGAGCACTGCGGAAGCCCAGCTCCTCAAGGAGAGGAAAGACATGTGGAAATGAGCCAGGTGGCTTTCCCTAGTCCCATTTTAAGTTCCCCACTTAAAACAAAAATTACATTAATTGTCCAGTATTGCTTGGATCCTTTTTCATTACATATTGTGTAAGAAAGTCATAAGCCTTATGCTTTCACTGAGTTATTTCATACAGCGTTCTGTGCAATGAGTCTGAAATACAATGAAATAAATAGCTTAGCCCTTCAGTGCCTTGTATGCAGAGAAAGGCTACACTAAAAGATGAGGGATGAGTCTGCTCTTTGAGGAATGGGATTCAGTGCTCTCTTGCAGAGCAGGCTACTTCTGTGGTCTGGAGGAGTTGCTTAGAGGTGGATATTTTCATGCTCTCCTCCTTGCATGCTGCTGCTTACGTCCTCCTCCCTTAAAAAGAGAAAAAATATATATATACACCTAGTTGTTGAAGGCTTTTTTTGGTGGCTATTTCTTTGTGCCTTGTTTTTACAGGAAAGATAATAGCTCTCTGTTCCTGAGACATGTTAGAAAGAAATACATTATAGACTGCAAGGTCATCTGATACTATTTTAATGGGGACTCTATAAGCTTCTGAAATAGGTTCTGAGTCCTGAGATCAAACTACATTTCTCTTAAAAACTCACTTCTGTTGTAAAGGCTGGGCAGTTAAACAAACAAACAAAAACCCACACATGCTCTATCCCTCAGACTTAAAGTGCTCGTCAGGAATGAAGAACGAAGGCTGTTCTTTCATGGTGTTACAAAAGTTGTCTATTAGCTCGCAGGGAGTTTATCCCGATGTAGCTGCGCCAGCGACTGTCACCTGGCATGTATTGGAAACACTGGCTTGCCAGGTCTCTTGGGGCCCTTGCAGGCAGCCCTGTGAACCCCGCAATGGGCTGTTGTGCTCCCCTGGGGTGCGGAGCTGGCGGGGCTACCCCGCAGTTACTGAGCTGCCTCCGTTTGCAAAGTCACTATTAGCTCTAATTCTTACCACAAAATTCTTACTGCAGTATATCCTATGCCTAGGACATAACTTTTTCCGAGCACATAATCTATTTATTTTTATCTCTTATCTATATTCCCAGTCTATATTTCCACAGTAAGTATGCATTTTGCAAGGTCTTATTTTTCACAGTTCACAAAATACAGAAAATAAAACAAGATTTGTCTCAATATATTTAGATATTTCAGTAAATAGCATAATGACAGTTCCAGTTGTTTGTTGATCCATAAGGCTACTGTATAATTATTATGTCTTCTTCAGAATTGGAGTTCATTTAAACCTCTGTGAAAATAGGATTAATAGTGATTGGTGTTTTCCTTCATTTGATGTTCTGTATGAGATTAGTTAAAGTGCTCTCACTGTACCTGGTGTGCTCTTAAAGTTGACATATGTTTTAAAAAATTTTCCTGATACCTAAAACATGAGGAATTGTTGGAAAATATTGACTTGGAATCCAGGTAGGTGCAGTGATATGTAGACTTAATTGACTTGACAAGTACGTAAGATGCCACAGTATTTAACATAAATCAAATAGCATGGAAAGAGATGTCCTATCCCTCCAGTAATGCTGATGACCAGTCCACTCAAATGAAGGTACTGAGTTAACACCTCTTTGCATCTCTTTTGATATTTCATCAAACCGGCTTTCTGTCTTGTTGAAATATAATTTAAAAGAATGACTATGGGAATAAAGCTTAAAATAGTGTCCTGTTGCTCCTGCATGCCACTATCTTTTTATAATTAAAATATAGCTAAAATAGAAGATGATACAAAGGATCAAGAGAGACCATGCCACTCCAGCTCCTGAATTATCCTAAGATCCAGTCTGATCCTTCCTAGTAACCTTGTTCTGCTGTCCATGCTTTGGTCCTATTCCACCTGACCATTTCTGCCTGCCTTGGTTCTCCAGGGTTAAACTTCATCCCTGCTCTTGCAGTGAAAGCTAAATGGCAGAAGATATTTTCTAATGCACTTTGATATTTCTGTTTTGAAGATTTAAAAACTGGTAAGTAGCAAGCTTGGCTTCTCAGGAAAAATAGATAATAGTAAACTCTTTTACTGCCAATTTTTTTCCTTGGTGGTGAGACCCTATTTGTCCTCTCAGATTGTGCCTGCGCATGCTGTGCATCTTGTTCACTGGTTGTGGGCCCAAAATGAATCTTTGACTCATCCTTGGTAGAGAAAAATAATAATTAAACAGACAAGATAAAGCACGCCAGTATCGCCCTTGACAGTCTTGAAGATTAAGAAAGGAAAATGGCTTTTTATGAAGAAAATTTGATGTACTTGTTTTAGAAAAGAAAAAGGCTCTCTATATATTTTAAGATTTTAGTTGTCAGCTACCCACTGTGAACTTGTATTTTGTGTGTTGTTCATGTAGCAATGCCTGATTTTTATTTTGGTTCTGTGCAGAAATTGGATGTTACGTTTTCTTTATCTCTTTCTTTCTTGTGGAGAGATAAATATGAAGGACTGAAACATATTACTGAGGAAAGCATTAATTGGTAATCTAGTTAGGATATGAGAATTTTCCTTTTATTTCTCAGTAGAAGTATCTACTTTGTTTTATTGTATCCACACGAATATATTCTTGGTTAAAAGGAAAAACTGTTCAATCTTCTGAAAAGCTATTCCTCATGCTGAAATCCAATAACTGGTATCATTTTGCCATCTTCATTATTTTTTAATAAAAATTCTTGTTTAATTGAAGTCTTGTTGCGTCTACTGCGTAAATCTTGAAACCACTTTGGCTACTATGAAAATGCATATTCTACAGCAGACTACAGACCTACAAGTATGTTAACAATTATCTAATTAGGTGTTTGTAAATGAGCTATTATTTACTGTTGGACAATGTAATTTCCTGGAAATGGTTGTTTAAAATGTATGTAAATAACATGGTGTAATAAAGTTGGGCTTTTGCCTTCTGTAACAGAACTGCTAATAAGTCATTAGTTCAGCACAAAGGTTAAAGTTCTCTCCAAGACCTGCACTTTTCTTTTTATGTCCAGTTTTCAAGGATACAGAGTTTACATGGAGATGTTTTCTCTTCTTTCTCTCCGTCCTCTCCCTTGCTGCTGCTGTCCCCTTTTTTCCTGTCAGATGAGGTCTTGTCCTCTGAGTTGCTGCTGTGAAAGTTCAATAAATCAGTTCAGTCAAGTGAGCCAGATTAACTTAAGGATTTTAAATACTATGCCTTTGCTAACCAGTGCAAAACGAGCATGAAC
Organism: Nothocercus julius; assembly: GCA_013398735.1. Classification (NCBI taxonomy): domain Eukaryota; kingdom Metazoa; phylum Chordata; class Aves; order Tinamiformes; family Tinamidae; genus Nothocercus; species Nothocercus julius. Next base: position 3,352,965 of record VZSV01000022.1, read on the forward strand.
TGGGTTAGAGCGTGATCATGTGAGCATCTCCTTCAGGGTCCTGAGGGTTTGGTGACGAACAGCAGCACAGCTGAAGTACAATTAGGGCATTTGTCTGTGTACTCAGACAAGTCCAAGAAGCATCAATAGTCATAACAAACAGTTGCAGCCTTGTACCTTGTCATAAAGGCATTCTGAGACTTCAGGTTAGAATCTACTTTTCCTTTCAAATTTTATATATATAAAATAGCACTTCTTTGCTCAAAACAAAAATAGCCAAAGACTTTTCTGGAATAAGAGTTTTGATTAAGAATTTATGCCTAGATACCAGCTTGACAGATCATCAGGGGGATCATTTCTTCAACAGAGTGGCCAGTGAGTCCATCTCCCTAAGTGCTTGTGTGCCGGTACACTCCTTTCTGCAGCACCAAGGCAGGCAGACACTGCTAGATGGAGGCAGTTTCTCAGCTCTCCACAAGGACTAGGGAGGAACTGAGGAGGAAGGTTGAAAGGCAGATGTTAGATTAGGAGAAAATGTGTAAACAGAGCAGAATGGGCACACCACAGCCAAGAGGCAGCCTAGGCAGTCAAGGCCAACAGGGAGAGAATCAGAGAGCTCAGCGTGCTCATTTACATTCCTGACTGAAACCACCAGGAGAGCCTTGGCTCCTCACTGGTCACTGCGCTTCTCTCCAGTGGCACAGGGAACATCCCTAGGTAGCAGCAGGGCCTCGGCACCTCACCGGTCACTGCGCTCCTCCCCAGGGGTACCACGAGCATGCACAGGTGACCCCTGATGTTCAAGGACTGGATTTTAGTGTGCTAGAATAAAAAGCTCATTTTTAATTCTTGAAGAAAATTTTCAGACCTTAAATTTATCACAAACGTTGTCAACAAATGCTTTTAATAAATAAATTTGCAAAAATAGTGAGTTTTGGCAAACAGAGAGAGAGAAGACTTTCTCTGCTTTCTAAGTTATACCGTACAAATAATCTCTAACTTGTGTTCTAAAATGTAGCTTGATTGATGACTGTTCATGTTTCATGCTTTTTTTGACAAAACAGGAAAAGGCTATAATTTTATCTATTAAAAATAATATTCATTTTAATTCACATGGATAGAAAGCTTTGCAGAAAACTAAATGTCTCAAGAGTTACTAGACTGCTTTCTCTTTATTCAGTCTAAGGAATACCCAGAAGACTTTTTTTTTCAGTACAAACTGTAGATTTAGGTGACTAAGGAAAAACTTAGTGACCACAAATATGAAAAAGAAAAAATTCTCTCAGAATAACATAAAAAGTGGCCATACTGCACAACCAGTCTGTTATCATGTAACTGCCCCTTTCTTCCTTCTCCATGACTGGGATCTTTCCCTGCACCTCTGTAAGTAATATCCATATGGAAATAACAACTAGGGAGCCTTCAACTGTGTAAAAAACTAACATTTCTGTCGGCATCAGGTAATGCCATTTAGACGCCTCTCATAAATCTTGCTAGAAAAGACAGGAAAAGCACAGAACAGAAGTTTAGAATCACTACAGACTTGGAACTGAAAGAATTGTGCAAATGGCAGTTCTAGCTGAACTGCCTTCTCGCAGTACCAGGCCAGCCACGTTATCTGGGGCCTAATCAATCCTCTTCCAGCCCAGGCAGTTTTAAAGCATATTTTCTGCCAGCTGTGTGCTAGCATTTTGATAGGAACAAAGCCGTAATGATGTTCATACTGTCATTTCACTAGTTGCCACTGACAGGAGAAAAGATGTTGCCATCTGGATCTCTCCACTGCTCAACAGGACAAGCACTTTCTGCCTTACTAGTTTTAGAATTCTGACATGGCAGATACTGTTTTTCACTTACGTGTTTTAAAACATGAAGCCACATGAAGTTTAATTACAAAAGACAGCCTATGGACTACGTGCACATTATATTTGTTTAATGTCAAATTCTCATTATGCAGTAGTGGAATGTCACCTCCATATTTAAAATGTGAAGTATTATTTTCAGAGCATTTAAAGCTACCCTTTTTGGACAAGAAAGTGTGTTGTGTTGCAAGCATGAAAATGAAGCAACTGATCAATTTAGCAAAAATCTGGCTGGTGAATATACATTCCCCAGTCTTCAGGCAGCTTGCTGCTTCTCGCACGCAGGAGAAATTCTCACCACACTAAAGTCATGACAATGCTCCCACTGACTTCAGTGGGGCAGCTCCTAAGAGATTGACAGGACCATCACTGTGCTTTAAAATTAAGCTTATCCACACGCACTCACAAAACAGGAGTCTTAGCTGCAGAAAAGCTTAATGCAACTGTTTTAAAGGAGGTGAGAGATCCATAAAGAATATGTTACTGTTTGAGATTAATGTTTCTTATGAAAAGTCTATTTTAATAGAAGGTGTTACCTTCATAAACTTTTTTCCTTAGAATGTCAAAATCTCAGATTTTTCAACTGTCACAAAGTGGTGTTAGAAATGGAGATATAATCTGCTGATAAAATTAAAGCACAGTTTCTCTGTTTTGAAATTACTCCTAAATGATTATCCACTGAAAAGTAAACCATTGACTTTGTAGCATCCCTTTAATCTTTCACAGTATAAACCCAAAAGTTTCTGATATTTGAAATTATTTACCAAAATAAAGGACTATTTTGTGGTAGCAGTTTTACTTGTATTTTTTTTTTTTATTTTAAAAAAAAAATCTGTTAATGCTATTAGTCAATACATATGTAATAATACTTAATAAAGTATCATGTAGTAGTAGGTATTTCAGATTCAGGAATGTTATGGTTTTACCTAAATTCTTAGAGCTCTGTTCAGCTCCAGTCTCTTCTAAGTTCTCATTTTTCTAGAATTTAAACAAACTCATTCTTTGTCAAGGTACGTCATCCTTAAGGCCTTGCAAACTTTTTAGAGTAATTGAACCAAAACAAAGAGAGAGCTCAGCTTTCTTGAACTGTAGACCATGTTATCCTGGAGCATAAAAAGGTGCCTGTGGTTTTCAAGCAGTTAGTGGTATATCAGCAAGAAAGAAACTAGAGGAGAAGAAGGGGCACTTGGAAATCAAACAGTAAAGTGCACAATTATACTGTCCAAACTTGTATTAAAATCTTCCAAAGAACTTACTCGACTGTGGATATTTAATACAGTTTGGTTTGCATGGAACATACAATCACAATCGGACTGCAAGGAATTTTTTTTTCTTCCTGAAGTCATCTACAGGATGGATTTATTGAATTCAACTTTTAAGGACAACATACTGCAGCTCTTTGGATATTGGTTGGTTTCCTAAGTCCACAAGATAGAGCGGGAAGGTGTGGAGGGTTGCAAGGTGTCCTCAAGCCTTCTCTGCTTGGTTTAGATGCCAGTGCTCTCCAGCTCCCCATCCTCCATCTCTAATGCAGTGTGCGACCTAGAAATCATAAAGAGTTTCTCTTTATTTGTGTACTGTCTTTGAGTCTGCTGAGGTTGCTCCCCCGGTTGTTCTTTGCTGGTAGCCTCGAGGGGGGCAGTCTGCTCGACTGGCTCCTCCTCACAGTCCTGGATTTTACTGGCTGGGGTGTTGGCAACTGACTCCAAGGAGGTGCCTGCCTCCTCCAGGTGGCTGTAGCCCTTATTGCTGCTGCTGGAAGGCTCAGACTGGGAGCTCTGGGAACCCATCCTGGTGATAGCCAGGGGAATGGAGGGGGGTGATCCCCCCAGATCCAGAGATTTGGAGTAGCTAGAAGACGCCTTTACCAAAAGGCTGGAGTCTGGGCCCCCGCCGATGGAAGGGGACTGAGGAGGCTCTGGGGAAAGAGGGCGTCTGGCATCAGGTAGGCAGCTGGTGCTCTGTCGCCTTAGGACCAGCTTGCGCCTCCCTGTCCCACAGCGTCCGTCCGCATAACTGCTGCTGAGGTCAGTGAGGCTCAGCTCAAATTCCCCCCGTGGGATCTCGCGGGCTCCCCGCTCACCAGGGGGCCTCTGCCAGCCCCCCGCTGCATCCCCCTGCTTCAGGGGCAGGAGTGTGAAGGTGCTGAGTGAGGAGCCCACGATGGAGCTGGCCGTGCTGTGCCTGCCCCAGCTCCCCGGGGGGCTGCAGGGTGGGCTGGCGAGGGAGCGGCCAGCAAGGGCTGCCCGCTCGCGGTAGATGCTGTACACGGCCTCCGCCAGGCTGGGTGCCTGCGGCGGGCTGCAGAAGGAGGAACGCCGTGGCAAGGACATCCGCTCAGGCGGGGAGAGAGACACACCAAGCCCTGGCGGCCAGGAGCTCTTGGCGAGCATGGCTGTGGCGCCCAGGCCCTCGCTGCCAGGCTTGAGCTCCAGGCCCCGGGCCTGCACGTAGTTGACAAAGCCATTGAGAGGAGCTGCGGTCGGAGCGCCCCCATCCTTGGCCCGCAGGCTGTGGGCATCGATGACCGTGGAATAGAGGTCACGTAGGTTGATGATCTTGGTCTTCTTGTCACGGTTCTCATGCAGCACTGCATTGGCACAGATGAAGAGGAAGATACCGATGCCCATGATGAGGGGGCCCAGCACCTTCAGCTTGTCCGAATGCAGGTAGCCCGAGAAGAGATGGAAGAGGAAACCCACGGAGGCCTGGGGGGACGAGGAAGTTGGGACGGACTGAAGGGACCCCCGCACATTGACAGTAGCAGAGAAGTTGGCTCTGGGGCGTGTTTCTGGAGGGGAAGCTGCCTGGCTCCACGAGTGGTTCTTGGATGTGCCCCCGTGCGGCACCAGGTGTCTGCTCCCTCCGAGGCTGCCATCTTTATACACGTGGCTGGGCTTTGGCCAGTAGCCTATGACCGCCAAGGCGATGCCCACCAGCAGCACCAGGATCCCGCAGAGGGCAATGAGCCCCGAGAGGGAGCACAGCTTGAGCTTGCCCTTCACAACCACTACGTCGTTCTTGCGCTTCTTTTTGGCCTTGCGTTTGCGTTTGGGGACTTGGCTTTGGGGCCGCAAGGGGTCCTGTTTCCTAGCTGAGATCCTCAGGAGGCCTCCAGTGGCAATCATGGCTGGCTACCCAGGGTGCCACTCCAGCTTCTGCGGTGAAAAAAGAAAAGAAGGTGAGAACAAGGGGCAGTGCAGGAGGTGCCTGTTTCCTGTTGCTCCTTCAAACTCCTGCTAGCTAAAATCCTCAGCAAGCATGTCATGTGTGTATGTGTGTGCATGTGTGAGGGAGGTGGTGACACCAACAGGCTGACCTCCCTCACACCTACAACTCCTGTGTGTGAGAGAGTGACAGATGGAGAAGACAAAAAAATTCGGCAGCTTCAGCCTCATCACTAATTGAATTCTTTAGGTTCCAGCAAAGAATAGAGGAAGTGGTACTGGCTGATGCACCCAAACAGAAAATGAAGTCCCTGCTCTCAAAAGGAGCTTGCAAGGCACCAGGGAGAAAAGATGCTGACAGATTCCCTACATATCAGCCCTCTTCCCTATTGGGGCTTGGGATTATGCTGTGGTGTTAGTTATATCACAGGAGCTGGATTTGAGGAGAAGAGGGAAATAAAAGCAGGAAAGCAGTATGCTTGATCTATAGATATCCTTCATTTTATTACACTTTTGCTGAGGGAGAGGGGGTTAAAAACATTATTTGTCTTTTTTTTTTTTT
>VZSV01000022.1:3364845-3394474 GCA_013398735.1 Nothocercus julius
ATTGATATCTTGCTAGAGGCTGGAAACTAGACAGACTGAAAGTTAAATGTTCCTGGGTCAGATGTGACATATTGCAGGAAGTCTATGATGGTCAGACCCCCGGGTTACAAACTGTACTTCGGGCACATGTCACTCCATTGCTTTTCAGCACTCTGTGCATGACTTCTCAGCTGGCATAAAAAGAAGTAGGAATCATTCAACCGTGGTATGTGTTTTCACTTTTGATTTGTTGATACTAGACAACTGCAAGCACATAAATCTCTGCGCTTGTTATTTGTGGACACAGAAACATGAAGGCTAATCATAACTGCTTCCCAAATATTGGCTCGAGATGGTAAAACCAGCCCAATATTTGCTAAAAATCATGGCAATCAATCCTTTTGTACGTTGTCCCCTCCTCTGATTTTCCTGTTGCTTCTACAGTGGACGCTCTGTGATGAGAGCCATGCCAAAACAACCTGACTCCAGTTGCAATGAGATGTCTATGTACATCCATTTCATGATGAACAGCTCCTTTTGACTTCAACATTTTTTGGTTGTTGTCAGCTGAAACATCTCCAGCAAATGCACTGACAGACATGCACATGTATTTTTGAAATGAAGTTAACTGTCAATAGTTCATTTTATCTCCAAACCTTACAAATATTTTTTTGAGTCAGTGGCACAGTGCTTGTTTCTGAGAGAGCTAATGGCAAAGTATACTAAGATGTTTGGGAAAATGTTTTCATTGTAAGCACTATTAAAAATAAATTACACAAATGCCAAAGCACTTGTTGTAGGAGGTGAACACTAGAAGACACCAATAACATATGGCTTCTGCTGTCTTTTTTTTTTTCTTTTTTTCTTCTAAGGCAGTATGTGCTAGGAAGGGTTTTACCCTCAGGATTTTTAACTTGTAAATATGTGTTCAGAAGTAAACTTGATACAGGCAGTTTTGCAACTCTCTACATGGATTATTCAACAAGGAGAAAGGTGTTTGTGGCTTTTTTGTGCACTGCTCTTGGCAGCTCCCGACACCAGAGAGTTCTAGATCTTGGAATGCAGCTCAACCAGCCAGTGCTCGCTGAGAAGTTGCTTCCCTCTCCATACGGAGACCAGGAGTTGACGGGGTGGAGAAGGAGGTAGACTACTCAACCACAAAGAGCCACCAGAGCAAGGAGCAGGACTGCTTAGCTACCACCCTACGATCTCAAATGTTTCACTGTTTTCTCATCTGTTTCTTGTAGGCGCCTGCTGCTTCCATTTGTACACTCAGACTGGCAGGGACCAGGGCTGCCTTTTCATTATACCAAATACACAAGGACTGCTGTAGTTGGAGGAATTCCTGACTGGTCTGCCGAGACACTAGGTGAATATAATCAAATATAATCACACCTATAATTAATAAAATGTTGATTTGTTGCAATCACTATAAAAACAGGGTCTACCATTTGGAGGAATAAGACAATGATTGTATCTTCTGTTTTTGAGAAAAGGATTTTCTCAGGCCGGTGCTCGCTATGTATATATATACATATATATATATACTCAGGTGGTTTGATAGTTGTCTTTGCCCTACATTGCGGCAGGATTAACTTAGCATTTACTAAATGGGAACTGTTACAGAATATTTTTTATAAGCTGTCAAGAGAGACTAACCCATCTTTTTGACCTGTATTTTTTTGTCATTTCCCTTCCCCCATGCCTGTGATCACAATTTTAGTTACATATAAATACACTCCTACATGTCTACTCATCACTGTGAAAAGACCATAGGCTAATACAGCATATTCATCCAATAGCAATAATTTTTATGGATTATTAATGCAGTTTGCCATGACCCTGGTCAACTGTGAAGGTCTTTAAAGCTTCATTGCTATCATCTTCAGGATGAAACCAGATCTGCTCACATCTGTGGGTCAGATTTGCCCAAGATTTAACAGCACATTTCAGCAGAGAAACCCAGAGGGAACCCAGAAAATGTATTAAGACTCTGACTGAAGAAAACTTAGGTTGCCAGAACAAGGCAGCTGTCTTTATTTTCCTCAGCTCTTCACAGCTTCTCTGTAGAGGATGGATGTTGGGTTAAAGCCAAGAGGGTATTTTAAATACTATTAGATGCTATTACTACCCACCACAGGCATGAACGGCCTGTGACTTTCTTCCTTGTGATAGGAGTTAACATTTACCAGGTAGGGTAGTAGCACTAGAAGGACTTGTATTTCTCTGGATCTAAGTGTCAGGGCTCATGTGCTGAAAAAATTTCTTTTCAGTCACACTTAAGCTGTGCCTTAAATCAGTCTAAGCAACAAAGGTAGCAAAGAATATTTCCACAGCTTCATATCAAAACAATGAAATTGCCTGGAGTTGTAGAATGGTGGCTTAATAATGATGAGTAGGTGGTAAATCCAAAGGGTAGACAGAAAAATAAATAATGAATTCATATTCAGAACTGGATCTTGAACTCTGTAGTTAAATGATGCTTAGGCACTCAGATTATAGGCCAATGTTGATTAAATATAATGAATAACACTTTACATGGAGGACTTGATCATTATTCCTTTGATATTCATGATACATGTTGTACCTCTAATTTGATTTTAAACATTAATATTGCAACATTCAGTTATGTTAGTGAAATGCCTAGTATTATATTAATCATTCTCAGTCCATTTTGCGACTTTAAGGATATCAAATTATATAACTCAGATAAAGTACAGCTTGCTAAATTGCTTGTTCATGTTTATACAAGTGAGCTGAATTTACAGAATGAAGTGATATACAGGAAGAATCCTGCTTTTATCAATGCTAGGGAACATTCACAGTAGAAAGCCAATAGGGATGTTCCTTCCTTCCGTATAGGAAATATTACCATGAAAGAATGAAGCAGAATAAATGAAAAGGGAATAGCAACATCACATTTACTGATGTTCCTTTAGCTTTCATTATGAAATAACTCTCTCTTCTTAAATTTAAGGGGGAAAAAATGAAACAGCCTTTTAATTGTGCAGCCTATAACGATATTGCTTGCTCTAATCATTTTAGCAGTCCCACTGGGGTAGGTTATGACCTAGTTAATCTATATATCTGAACCAAAGTCAATTAATTCACTCTAGAGTTTTGCCAGAGATACTGAAAGGAAAATATGGCCCTCAGTTGTTGTGGGATTAGATGTGAGCAAAGCAACCATGCTTAGGCACCAAATACCAAATCGAAACATATCATTCATGAAAAGAGGTAGCGGTTTTGAGAGTCACTACAGATATGGGCATTCCTGGAAAAGACAAATGTCATAGCCAGGATAAAAACACATGTATCATCTTGTGATACAGAGCATAGATGCTTTCCAGTCTGCATTTGCATCTTTTTTATTATTATTATTATTTTTAAATGGTTATTTTTCTGAGTTTTTTTTATAGGCATTAATAGTGCAGAGAAGGTAATTTTATCCTAAAGCATTCAAAACAAGAGAAACTGGAATAATTTTTTCTTTCTGCAGTTTATCTGTGAGTAGATTGGCTTGTTCAATTAAAGTAGGGGAAGGGCCTTTTCATGCTCTCTCCCCCTTGCCCCCCCCCACACCTATTTATTTGAATATTTTGGGAATTAAACAAATTTTGTCAAGTATATCGATTAAAAAGTCTCTTTCCTCCATTTATTATGTTTTTATTTTTCAGTACATGTTTATTAGTCACGTATAGCCAGGAGTATGAAGTTAACAGATGCAGTAAGAACTGTTAACAGTAAGAACTGATGATTTAATCTTAAAATGAAGCAGTTGTAGCTTAAGAAAATACTAAAGAAATATCTGCATTTAATACCAGAAGGTGTAAATCAGGCAATGGCTAAATTAAACGCTGTTTCTCTCATAGCTTTGGATGAAGACATTCATCCATAGTCAGAGCACTTATACTCTAGGTTACGTTTACTGCTGATAGGAGTCTTCACCATGAAAAGCCGTGTCAGTTCCTGAGGATATATTTCATCACAAGTAGGTGGAATATATCTCACCTAACTTTAGAAGACTATAACATTTCTGCATCACTCCCAGAGCACAACAGATCTGGTCTTCTGCAGGAAGTTAATTTTGAGAGGATTTGTTATCTAGAATTACCTGCTTCCTCCTGTTGACCGTAGCAAAACTCTAAACTCTGCATCTTGGTGTTGCAGATCTTCGCATTGCAGACTTTTCCCTGCTTGTCTGTACTGTCCACACAATACCCTATAAAACATTTTTTGCATAATGTCATAGGATTTCTGGGAAATATCAAATCTCACAGTCAGGTTCTTGAAAAGAAGATCCACCTCAGAAAAATGGCAGGCCATTACACTTCAAAGAACAATAATGACAACAGTAAATAATTCCTGAGTGGCAGGATCACATTCTGTTGGTGATTTAAATAGTAAGAAGTTTTTGTAGAACTTCTGAGTGTGGCAAGCCACATTCTTGAAATCGTCAATTCACTTTGTGGGTTTGCTCCAGCCCTTCAGATGGGTACCAGAATGAGAGGTGCTTGGGTAGTATGGAAAAGTGCTTTGGCTGCGCTCTGAAAGCCAGCTACCCTAATGTGCTATTGATCAGTAGGCAACATGCCTGCAGTCCATCTATTTTACCTCTATATTTCAAGGAAACCCTGCTCTTCCACACTCTGTCTGCAGACATAAACCCCAGACTCCCTTAGGGGTCTTTTCTCTGTCTCAGATATACTGCAGTGGAGAGGTGGTGTTTCTTCCATTTTCAGGGCTTGCAGACTTTCTCTGTTCTAATGATGAGGAAAAATTCTATTAAGAAGTCTCATCTGTCACATGGCATCAAGTAGGAAACCAACGTCCACTGGGTTCAGCATTGTCTCTTTCTCACCCTGGAAAGCCTGAAGAAAACAAAAAAATCTCTCAGGAGAACTGTGTTGCTTGTTCTCTCCCCTGCTCCAAATTAGAGAAACAATAAAAATATTAAAAATGTGAAGAATAAACAACTGGAAAACAAGCAAAAAATGTCCCAGGCAAAGTGGCATACTTTTTTTTTCTTTAAAGTATTAAATAAATTTTGTAATAAAAGATCAATTTTTCCTTTGCCCAGGCAGCTCTCCTCAATTTGTAACTGGCTTACGGATCAAATCCTAACATATCCCAACTCTCATGCAGAGCTGTGAGCAACTAAGGCAAAGTTATAGAGGAGCTGTTTGTGGAAAGTTAAAGATCATGAAGGGGATTGATCTGCGTAATTCGACGTCTTGGTGGAGTTCCTACTTACTCAAAATATAGAGTAGTGGTGCAAGGCTAATGTAAATAGATTTTATTGATGGATTCTGGAAATGGGAACATAGAATAAGACATAGATATGTCACAAGCACAATAAGCTGATTTGGGTACTTTATCAGTGGAGATAAAGACAAACATATTTCCTGTGTGTTCTTTGAGGCAAAAGGCATGCAAAAATATTATTTGAGCAAGGAAAATACCTAGCAGAATATTAAACTTTGTGGTGACATAGTATTGTGGTGGATTTTCATCTTCAGTAACTTTGTGCAGATATTTCAAAGTTATTATAAAATAAACTGGTTGCTTGACATTTACAGAAAAGTGACCTGGGAACCAGTGGAACTGATAAGAAATTTCTTCTATCAATATTTCACTAATTAATGTGAAAAATTTGGGAGCAGATTTTGTTTCTGTGTGAATCTTCAATAACACTGGTCTCAATGAACAGTATAACTGATGGATCAGAAGGTGGCCTTTGTGTTTCTGATGAGTGAATCTCAAAAGCTGTATGCTATTAGCTTTATGCCTTTCAACATCTGCTTTTGTAATTTATTTTACCTAGAGGACATCAGCACAGCTTTAAAAGTTGTATGTCGATGGCAGGCCATTTTATCAGGGCTCTACATCCACACATGGAATGAACCAAGCTAAAATGTGAAACAAACTAAGCTGAGTTTAAGTGAACTATTATCAAATTAAACCCTCTGCGAGTCACCAAGCAGACTAGAAACTTCTAAATTTGTTTTCCAGGAGACTTAGTTGAAACTTACAGTGCTCTTCTGACTGGCTCAATGGATTGCAAAAAGTCTTTTCCCTTTGATGTTCGCAGACATTAGCAGCCAACAAGCATCTGCAGAAAGCCCATGGTAATCCATACAATTACGCACACCATAGTATTGCCACAGTATTGCCATTATTATGCCACAGGCATCCTAAACCTTCTGCCACTTATAGTGTAGCGGCAATATTCATGGGCAGTGCTGCTACTTCTCCGCCCAAGTGCTGTCAGTGAAGTTGCAGGGGATTCATGAGAGGGAAAGGGACCAGTTTCTAGCTTGTTCTTCTTCAAGAAGTCTGCTCACTTCAGAGCATCAGCAGTGAAGATGTTCCCATTTAGCTACAGTGAGGATAGCATGGAACTGGCACTTTCTAATTTGACTCTCACACTTTTCTAGAGCTGTTGCTGCTTGCTCCCACTCAGAGACAAATGTCCAACAATTCATACATATTTGACACGAAGAGAACTGCAAACCTGGAGCAGAAATCTGGCTGGACTGGCAACATAAATTGCAGCACTTCCCTAACCACAAAACCCACCAATAAACAGGAATAGAAAGGCAACAAGTAAAAAGCTGCGGTAAAGATGTTCTACAACATTTAGTAAGACACAGCTGGGACTCATCTACTAAAATAATGGGAAAGAGAAGATTTTGTTTAATCCTTCATAAAGAGTATCAAAACATTTCCATAAAGCATTCCTTTAAAAAACAGGGAGAATGTCTATTATTTTTTCCAATATTTCTCTCTAAATGTTTAATGAAGATGTAAGACTATTGTACATTCTGTAATTATATATTCTGTCTTCCTTAACACATGGTATACACCAGTTGTCTACCACAGAACACCCTAGAGTGAGCCTGAAAAACAGGCTAAAGTCATTAGTCTGGAGGGAGGGTAGAGCTACCACTAGGCAAATATGCATATTTTTTTTAATAGCACATTTTATATCTCCAAAGCATTTGCCAGTTCAACTAATCCTTGCTAAAGCAATGTAACTACTGTTTGCACTGCCAATGAACAGAAGAAATGGTCAAGTTTCTCTTTAATATCTGCTAACTGAAGCAGTTGTGGCCTCTAAAATATAAGCACTCATCACCATTTACGATAATGGGATTTGAGGGGCGTTATTAGTGTTCTTATGCATTTCTGTGTGTGTGCAGGACAAGCAGAAGGATCAGAAGGTGTCACGGAGAAACATCCACAAACCAAGGACACAGCCTAAATAAACACGGGGAATGAGACCCTCAAGCCTGTGGAGGGAGAGCTGTAGGACTAACATCAGCTGGAAAGTGGAATGGAAACAAGGCCAAAATGCTAGTTTCACTCTTCAAAATACTGGTTTCATCCTTTCAAACTAGCTGGCTTGGGGTTGGAGGAGGGTCCCTTTACTTATACAAGCAGAAGATATTTTGTTATGAGGAAAGGAAAACTTAAGAAGTAATATAGAGTCTTCAAGCAAATGCAGTAGCCTCCTGAAGATGCTGTAATAATGTGATAGTTTTTTTTAGTTATTATTAAACTTAGAGCCTCTGCAAGATAGTTTTGAACGTTTGATTTACGTTACCTATTTTCTGTGGTTTGTTTGTATCAACCATATTCTGCAAAATTCCACCTTGAGAAGGTGACTGGAAGATTATTACTGATACAGCTTGAAATTCTTCTAACTTTTGCCATTCTATGGCTTTGTGCTTGAATGGACACTAAACACAACAGAGATGAATACCTGGTATTGTTGCCACCATTTTCTGCATACATTTCTTAAAAGCATACGTGAGTCAAAACAAAGGAGCCAACAACAGAGCTAAATATAATTTAGCTTTGGAAAAACAGAGCATGACATAAATATTCAAGGTCAGAGCTTAAATAAATGATTCCATGCCAAGGCAGGACATTTTAAAATCCTAACAACTCGTGTTGTCACTGGTATTTTAATAAAACAGAATCTTACTGGTAGAAAGTAATAAATATCCAGAACACTGTGACCCTCCTCGCAATATATCAGATACGCCACCAACTGATATATGTGTGCGATACTGGTGAAAGAACAACATGCCAGTCTGGAAATCTATTTGCCTTTCAGTCTATTTATATTATTCCGTTTGGCTGGTGTCTCGAGTGATGACAAACATATTCTTTTAGCTGTTGAATAACAGTTTTATTGGACTATTCCTTTATAACAAATTATGAGTCAAATTTCTTGCTTGGATGAAAATGAGCAATTAATCATGGTGGTCATTTGTCACAGGCTCTCCGACTCTGGAGAAACAAGCCTCATATTCAAAGGTGCACAGAGTCTATTTATACATTAGCATTTTCCCCTTATATTTTTTTGATAATGCTGCCTTTTTTCTCACATGGTAAAGAGCACTGGGAATAGGTGTGCGCTGGGGTGAGATAAGTCTTGAACTTTCTGTGCTTTCAATGCTTACTGTAATAACAAAAAAAGAATACAATTTTTCCTTTCTTGCCAAGATGCTACAAAGGGCTTGAAAATATGGAGAGAAAGAGCTATAGAAGTGGGCAGTTGCAATAAAAAGAGCAATTCTTTAAACGTGCTAACTTTGCTTTATTCTAAATGATTATTCCAGCATTAAGCTCTTCCTGAAAGCCTGAATCACATCCTGTTCTCTATTTGGTAAATATTTCAGGAGTCTGTTATTTTCTCAGTCAGCAAAGAATGGGAAACAATGGGAAAAAAGGAGCTGGGAATCTTACAAGAAGTCTTGACAATAACTTACTTCTGTCACCCTGCACAAATGCTTTTGAAACACACAAGGTGGAAAGCTATGCTTTAGATATAGTGGACTTAGCACTGACTTCAGCTGAAAGTAAAAGAAAACAACTGCATTTGACTCTGCTCCCACACCCCTTCATTGCAGTAATAATTGCACTGTATTAAATATAAATGTACCTTGATGTAAATGAGAGAAGGCTTAGGCCCAAAGTTTGGGTATGTGGGAAGCCAGCAGCAGGCTGATGCTGAAAATAGGGGAGCTCAATGCCCATTTTGTCCAGGCAGATCTTTCGCCTACCAAAAGCAAGAATGCTCCAAGGCTGTTCATCCCTGGTTTTCTATCTTTAGGCCCAGTTTTGTCATTAAGTAATACCTTAATTTATACCTAATCTGTGGGTCTGAGCTACTTGTCCACCTGTGGAGTTGATCCTGCTTTGGGTGGGAACTAGACTTCCAGAGGTCCCTTCCAGCTTCAGTTATCCTATAACTTTGTAGTTCTTGACCACTGCTTAGAGGGGAAAATTGGCAGAATTTAATGTCTAAAGTAATTGGTAGATTATTTTTACTATGTGGAGGAAAGGGACAATCTGAGTTTCTTTTTCAGTACTGCAATTAATATATATGATGTAAATGATTCTGTTTTATGCATTTTCTGGCTACTATATTTCAGAACTTCTGAATCTTCATTTGATTAGCAGTCATATAACTATTGTCAGCCAATATGTAACCATGCTTGAATTATTATTTTTACTGTTTCAGTACTAAATTTGGCATAACACATTTAAGTCATTTTTAGAGACAGATTTGCATTTGGGCTGATTGTGAGGATGCCAAGTTTCAGCCTACAGTGAGTGGAAACAGATGAATAGTAGAATGGTGAGTGAGACTGTTTATAAAGGAAACAGCTCCTGACCCTCACTGACAGCTTTGTGAATCTGATGCTACAATCATCGTTCAGTTTTGCTCACAGTTATTTTTAGGTGACTTCCTAATTTGCTGCCTACGTCCACCCTTGGAACATGTATTTCACCTCAGTGTTTTAACATTCCTGATTTTTGCTAGTCTGTTACATCAGGGTTATATCTTGTGAAGGACCACAATATTTACAATACTCCTTGCATCTATTTTCATAGGTCTCCATTCTGCCTTTAGGCATAGCCTTCAGACAAAGATGTTGCAACATGTTGTGTCGCAGCAAGGGTTGCCCCGGGAAATAATGTCTCAGTCATCCCAATGAAGAACATATTTTCCTTTTTCCTAGGGGCTAGAAAGTTGTTATTAGCTATGTAGCAGTGAATTTGGCTAGTCCTTAAATAAGCTCAGCTGTGCTGATCAGTGTACATATGTTTGTGTACATGTATGTGTACATGTATGTTTGTGAGTGTATGTGGATAGAATACCAATGCTTTGCTGCACATTTTTTTTTCATTTATTATTCTCTCTCTCTCTTTCTTTCTTTCTTTTCTTTTTTTTTTTTTTTTTTCCTATGTGTTCTCTGTGCAGTGAGTCTAAGGTCTGGAGAACAGAGGCACCGGTTCATATTCACCTGTTTCCCTGCCTGAGTGTTCTTCTTGCACCGGAGTTCTAACTTACAGGGAGCGATGCAATTTAGTCTCAGGAAGTTTGGCGAAAGCTCTAATTCCATATTTAGTGCAAAGTGTGCGTGTCACCAGCGTGTTGCTTAGGCTAAATGCTCTATCATTTTTCCTGAAGTATATCAATAAGCCAAGTTCTTATTTTCGAAACATTTTACATTCTCTTCTAGAAAAAAAAAAAAAAAAGTGTTTGGGGGCTATTTTTATCATTTTTATAAATTGAGGCCTGAATTTTATGCCAAGATGCTCACCTACCCATTATATGTATACAGCTAACCAGGTTTAAAATATGTGCTAGTGAAAAACTCATATGGTGAAAAACATAAAATACACATCTGACATACATCTGTTCAAGTACAACATGACTCTGGAAGATTTATCCATATTTTACTGTGGGAGTTTAGGAGCTAAGGGGAGAAAGGGCCTCTGTTTTCTCTACAGGTGTGTTACTCTATATATCAAAATTCAGGGGAAAAAAAGCAAAAACAAACAAACAAACACAACCAACCAATCAAAAAACACTTTGGAGAAAATAACTAGTCTGAATCTGAGGCAATTTCTCTACAATTACAGTTTGAATCGCTGTTCTAAGTGTCAGTTCTTCCGTCCACATTTCACGCTGAGGGAGGCCACTACTTCAGTAACTAAGCCAGTGACACCCTTCAAGATTTTTAGCAGGTCCAGTTAGTGATCAGGAATTTTTTGAAGACCAAAGAGATGGGTGATTGGATAAGGAACGGTGTTGGAAACAGAGTGACCCTTTGGCAAATAGAGAAAATACAGGAAAGAAAGTAAAAAACAAAACAAACAAACCAAAGAAAAAGATGTAGGCTTCAGAAATTCATACAAGCAGAAGATTTCAGAAGATTTCTCAGTTGTCTGAGATTTTCTGCATCAGTGGAATTTTAGGTGTCATTTTAAGTCCCATTGGTATCAGGTCTGTATTTAAGTCCCCATCATAACATATATATTCTCTTGAAGAAAAAAAAAAAAAAAGTATATATACTGCTTTGGAATATCTTTGTACGTATGATTTTTGTTAATACATGAACTTTTGCTTATAAATTCATAGCCTTTAATGTCATGTTTTGACTTACTGGGGTCAGAGTACTTTTTAGCAAAGAAATCTTGGCATGTCATTTATTGACTGCTGGAGTTGAATGGGATGGGACAGGTTCATGAGCACTTTTGGTATGACCAGTTGGTTCTGTTGTAACTTTTACAGAGCCTTTGGTACAGCCTTGTTAGATTTTCTGTGCTTCAGAATTTATACACTATTTGAAGTGTGTCTTCATACATTATTCATGTTCCCATCAGCACAATATTGAATTTTGGCTTCCTTTCAAGGATTGGTAACATTCAGTTCCAAAATGAGACCAAAAAGGAAAGTGGAGGGGGGGAAGATTTTATTTCATATTTTTTTTTTGTTCAAATTTGTCTGACCATTGACCCACTTTATTTTCTTACATAGCGTGAGAGATAAGAGTGGATTGATGAAATAAGTCCTACAGATATCTGAGTACAAGTGAAATTAAAATGAAGGGATTACAATCTTAAAGAGACTAGGACAAATTCAACATCGGAATGATGCCAGCTGGAGGTAGCACAGACTACTGGAGTTTCCTTATGGCAGAAACTGGGCAAGTAAGTTTGTATTGCTGAAACCTGCTATGATCTTTCAAGCACTTGGGCAGTGCTGCAAGCAGCCAATGAAATGAGGGGGAGATAATATTTTTGCAAGGAAATTTTGTGGTACAGACCTTGTAACTGCAACTTCAGCACACTCCTACAGCAACTACCGCATTAAGCTTTGAGTGCTGTGGATTCTGATGCTAATAGAAAACTAATCCTATATCCCATGTCTTCAAGGAGAAACTGTGAAGGAATATTAATACCAATGCCTTTCCTGCTTGAGGATAACCCTCTTGTGCTCAGCTGTTGCTTCCTTTTCCATTAAATATATTTCCTCCTGCAGCTTTGGAAGACAGGATGCTGCAGAACATGGTTTTCTTCCAGCTTGTCCCACCTTTAAAATGCATGCCTCTCCCCTGACTTCATGATATTCATCCTCTCTGTGGCCAAGCATGCACCCAGGAGCATCATATTAGACACCTAGCAGGTAAATGACTCTTTGAACAGTCTGTGTGGTCATCCTTTCTCTAACACCAAGCATCTGCCTAGGTACTGTGCTGAGCAAGGCCTTCCGAAAGCTTCTCGCCATGTGGTATTCTGGACTTCAGTGCTGTTGCCACTATTTTCCAGAGACTTTTATAGGCTCTCTTTTTAACCTTCAAAACCTGCCTTTTCCCCAATCTCTTAGGAAAGGCTGAGTTGAGAAATGAACAGGCTGTAGCTTATTTTTCCTCATAGTAACTGTTGAATATTTATGTGCTGAATTGTGATGAGCTGTCCTTTCTATATTGAGTATTATGTGGTATTTTAATTCATGAAGTGGGATTCAGAGCAGAGAGGTGCTTCTGAAGGATTTTGTAACTCTAGGTAAATAAATGAAACAGACAAGTTTTTGTCTTTTCATCTGCCTCTTCAGCAAGCATATTCTTTTCTCTATCCTTTACTTTGTTTTTTTTCTGAGGGGGTCTAGTTACCACAGTGATAGGCACCATGTGAACTAAAAGAGATAAAATGTCTGCCTTGGTATTCTCTCCTTTGAGACAAGGAAAAAACAGATATGAGAAAATATTTTCCTTTTCCTTTTATTTTGTGAGTCTGGAACACAAACGGTTTTGCCAGCAGATCTGGACAATATTTCTCAGCTGTTCTCAAAATACCTGCTTTGGAAGTCTTTCCTCTTTGGGTTCTGCGCATCGTGTTTTCTTCCCATCATGTTACCATGAGGCAGCCTCTTCAAAATGTATAACACCACCAGCAGTTTTACTCTTTGACTTTTATCTCCTTCTTTCCCAGGCTGGTTGGTAATTTTCACCGACCTCAAATATTTGCTTTTTGCAAAGATGGAAAATCACAGAGACGATCTGAAAATATGGTCAGTTTAACCTTTCCATTAAAAAATGCAACATGCAGTAAAGGCTTTAAATATCAGTTTAATAGTCACAAACCTTTGAGTTTTGTTTAATGTCTAAGAGTCTGATTCAGCAAAGTCTCAACTTGGCTGGAGTCCTCAACAGGACTGGAATCGCATACAACTAATATCCATGACTCTAATTCCTGGTCAAGGACTGTGTGTTGAGGTTACATACAAATGAACACAGTAGAAAAATCTCTGGATAGTTTGGGAAATGTCTGGGAATATGGTCAGTTCCTGGATTTTTCTAACGGTATGTTGGTTTCTCTTGTTTCTCAACTATTACAGAATGATAAAAAGCTAATTCTACCACAGGGAATATAGAGATTTCATACAAAAGGATATTTATTCATGTTTCTTTTTGAGTAGTGAGTCATGGAAAGTTGTATTTTGGGAGCACAGAATCACTTGTGCCAAGCAGCACAGTGAAAACCTCACAGCAGAAGTTGTATTTTTTATATAATGGATAAACTCAAATCTCCAGAGCATTGTGCTCAGATCCATCCTATTTAGCCCCTCTGCAAGGAAGGAAAATTTTATTGCAACATTTTCTGTATCCTAAGTGTCTACAGACACAGGGGAATAGTCTAATTTCAAAGCTTACCTGTTAGTACAATAGGAAGCCCTCATAATTTCTTTCTTTTTTTTTCTTTTCATTTTCTTTGCTTTTTTTTTTTCTATTTTTTTATCTGAGTATATAGAGTGGAAGTCAATGTGATAAGTAAATAGTTAAATTTAAGTAGAAGTGAATCACTAGCTAGAAGTGCTGCAGCCTGGTGTTTAGCAGACTACAACAATATCAAGAGCAGTATGTAGAAGAGAAGTATTTCCTGACATAGATGTGTTAAGAACCTTAAGGAATGGCTTATAGCCAGAGTCATTTGTTATGGGTAGTAGAAAACAGTAGTATTTAGTAATAAATGACAGCTTATTGTTAAGAGTGTACACTGATATCACAGAGACAGGTCATTTTGCAAACTTTGAAAAATGAAGAGTAAATTTATCTGGGATGTTAGAGTAATATCTTCATTTTTTTGAGTGCTACTTTCTTTAGTAGTCTTTAGTTTAATTTGAGAGACTGAGAAGAATATTTTTAATGAGCCGCTGTGTTTACAGTGAAACCTTAGGGTAGATGTTTCTTCAAGAAAGGTTGCTGAGGAGCTGAGAATGTGTTTTTAATATATCTATATATAAATATATAAAATTATATAAATTGCATTTCATTGAGTTCAAAAGCATTAGATTAGTATCTTTATTTGGCATAAACTACTTGAAAGAAAGTTTTTTAAGGAGTTAAGTGTTGCTTGGAGCTGAAGCAATACAGACTTAGGTTTTTATATGGCTGTTTCACTGAGATATCTGAAATAATGCACAGAAGAAGAAAAAAAAGAAAGAAAGAAAGAAAGAAAGATCATTTTCTATTCCTAATGCCCTGGGAACAGTGAGAGTACATTTAACTACTACTTCGCCTTCCTCTCCTTTACCAACAAATTTAGTGGGGAAGTTCTGTGTTTTGCCCTTAATTTGAACATTTGATAATCAGTCTAAATGAAATAAATAGCAATGGGTTTTATAATGATTTGTTCTCAAGCATCGTTTGATAGAAGCTGGAACAAAACAGAATTGTGGAAAATGCACCACTTCCAAGAGCACAATGTGTGAAGAAAATCTGGTAAAAATTAATATTCAAAATATTTATGCAGGAGAGGAAAGAATGCTTCTGATGTGGGGATCAACTCTGAATAACATGTGGCTACCTTGGAGATGTACAAGAAACTTTGGAGAAAGGGAATACTCAGAGGAGTATTTGGGCTTTTTAAATATTACAGCCCAGTTTATTTTGCTATTGAGAGCTAAATAAAGAGCAAATAAAACAAATAAAGTTAGTAAAATAGATAGTCTATTTATTTACTACAGAAAGGAGAGATGCAAAAGGAATGACTATGCCAGACCACTGGTATCCCTACAGAAATACAGGCATAACTTGGAAATATAATCGTAATTGCTGTGAACATAAAATAAATAATGCTGAAATATATTCAAGATAAGAAATATTCCTGAGTATCATTTAATTCAGTTGCTTAAAAAGAATATCTCATCTCCCCTTTCTTGATTACTACTTGATGCTCGTTAAAGAAAGAATTGCACAAAATTGGCAGCAGTTTACACAATCTTTAAAATTCAATTGTTTTTATCTTTCAGCAAGTAGTAATGAATTATTAAGGCTCCTTAACATGACCATTAGGTTGCTGAAGCCGGACATACCAAAATGGAAGGAGTGCTCTAATGAATTTATAAGCTCTAATGAACTTATAATATCCTTAGGTCTGAAGAGAAGCTCTCTGTTTCATGTTTCAGGTTTGGTACTCAAAGACAGCGTGAACTCTGTTCTTGTGGCATTTGGCTGAACAGGTGAAACCTGTTGTTTTTCTAATCAGAATGTACAAACTGACACAGATTTTTGCATCTGCTTTTCATAAATCTTAAAGGATTTCATAGGATTCCCCGTGAGAAAAATGACAGGGCTCTGATGGGTTACCTTGGACATTCAGTCAGGTTATTGACAAGTACTTGGTTAAAAATAATCCTGAGGGAAGACACAACAAGGCATGGCCCCTCTCTTAATTCAAAAGCAAGTAGCAAAAAAAAAGGAAAAAAAAAAAAAGCAAGATTAGAATATACAAAGGTTGCAAGTGTTTGGTTGAAGACACGCGTGTGAAACACACGTGTGAGACACACACATGTCAATAACGTGTGTGCTCCTGCATTTATGACCTCCTGGCAATCCTTGGGCTTCTGTGTGGTACTCCTTACCCTGTTCTTGGATTTGGCATAGCTCGGGTGTGGACTACAGGCTCTCAGGGTGGGCACTGCACCCTTCCTGAGCGTGCAGAGGGCCTATCCAAAGGTGTAGGAGTGTAAGAGCAGATCCATGATCTTCCCAGGTGGGGGAGAACATCTCCATCCAGCTCCCATGGCGGCTCCTCGGGGACTCCCAGGGCTGATGTTGGGGATGGTGCCTGGCGGGACACGGCCGGGACTGGCCGCCATCCAGAGCCCGTCCCACCTCCCTGGGGGAGCAGGGCCTTGGGGACGCCCAGGGCAGCCCCAGCCCTGGGTGTCGGCACCGCTGTAGGGCTGGGTGAGGCAGAGGCTGGGCTGGGCAGGAGCCCGTGGGTCAGGGCCTAGGACCAGGTGCAGCAGGGTGGGTGGTATCTTGGGCCCAGACCCCTAGGAGCTCCCGTGAGCAGCATGTTGGCCCTCACTGAGGCCTCACAGAAACTTTCTCCAAAGCCGCCAGCTGCTCTCTGTCCAAGCAGGCCTCACACGCCGTCAAACCTCCAGGAGGTGCTCAGGATGTGCTCAGGCTCCTGGCAGCCTCTTGCCAGTGTATGGCAAATTAGGGTACCTGTCAATAGCTAAATCTGTCTATTAAAACATGCGTAATAGAAGACATAACTTTAGATGCAGCATCCTGGGTCCTCTCTACAGCAAAAATTACGTAGTCTGGTTCAGTGCTCAAAGATAGTACTTTTTTTTCAGTGCCCTATGTATAAAGAAATACAGTATTTATTTGTAGCAGACCAATGAGACTGAGTGTGTGGGGAACAGACTGCAGGAAGAATATTTGCAGCTTAGGTTGTCCTGTGTACAGGTGTATGTGTCCTAGGCTCGGATTTTCAGGTGGTCTGGTTGTGCCCAATCTCACTGAGTTGAAGGAAAGGAAGCGTGACTGGAGAGTGAATGCCTCAAACTAGATGTTAGGAATCTCCTTTTGGTTTAATATCTACTTCAAAGGATGTATAAAAAAGGCTGGACTACTGAGAAAAAATAAGGGAACCATAACCTATGTCATATTCTTTGTATAGGCTCTCCATGCTGGTGTATTTACCTCCGTAAGGAAATGCTCCACTCCACTTACACTCTGCCTCCTATCCCCCCAGCGCTGCTGGGGATCCCCAGAGCTGCTGGTACATCAGGCCCCTGTAGCAAGTATACGCAGTGCTGCATTCTTACTCATCAAGGGGAAGGCGGCTGACAGCAGAAGCTGATGCCTGCAGAGAGAAAACAGCTACCAGCTGATGCTTCAAACAACAGCTGCAGCATCCTCAGATTCAGCGACTCCCACTCAAAGACCTTGCCTGAATCCACTCACTGTGCATCACACAGGGCATGTGCATCCATGGAGAGGCTTTCTGTAGACAGAGAAGCAGCTGGCTATGGATCCAAGAAGGTCTTTTCCCCACTGAGACTGAAAAGGAGAGAGGTGAGAGGGCTCTCTATGGGGGTGGGGGACAGGGGGATTGGAATCTTTATGATATAAATCATGTCTAGAGACCCCTTGCTGGGAAAGGAGCAAAGCAGTGAGAAAAGCTGCTTTTGAGAGTGGTTGTACCTTAGGTCAGTATTAATGCAATGGAAGATCAAGGATTATATCTAAACTGTGGGATCCAGCATGCCTTGCTATATCTGGTGTGTATCTGAGCATGTATAAAGGACACCTGGGCGCATAGGCTGTAGGCCCTGCTCTGCAGCCTGCTTCATAGGCCCTAATGGTTGAAGGATCAGGCTGCAGGGCATGTTGTGGAGCTCCCTGTTGTGCTGACTATATGCATTCCAGTTTGTATCTTCTTGGGTTTCTGTCCTTAGAAGCAAATTCTGAGTTTTACTTTTCAGCTTTTGATAGATAATAAAAATGCTTCTTTAGGGGCGGCAAATTAGGGACTGAGTTCTCAGCTGGTTATTCAGTTTTACGCTACTGATGTCCACGCAGACTGTCTGTGTGTCTAGAGCGCATGGTCTCTGAGAACATAAGCGGTGTCTGCAGTGGAGGGGTGCTGCTGGCCCCTTGGTTCAAGTTCGTTATCTGACTGCATCCTGATTCCATATGGGATTAAGACCTAGACCTCCTCTCCTGTGCTCAGGTTTTGTCAAAAAGAAAGGGCTCTGGGCTAGATGAATCGCGAGCAAGCTCTTAAAAAACCACAGTCTGGAGGCTCCTGGAGAAATCAGGAGGCTGGGGTCCCAGTTCACATCAGTGGAGGGGGTCCTGTGCTGGAGCCAAGCAAAGTGAGCAGGTTGCTTCACCTTTGGCTTTGCTATGTGTATGTGCTAGGAATGGCACTGTCATTCCTATCTGCAGAACTTAAAAATCTTTCTATGAAAAATACTATACCAGAATACATTGTGCTCTCTTTTGCACTCATAAATGTATATGTGTCTGTTCCCCTGTATTTGCAAGTTGCGCTGATGTGTGTAGAAAAAAAGGAGAAAAAAGAGGTACATACATAAGTGTAATATATAGGCCCATTGGCAAGCATCTGTAATGAACAGCAGAGAGGTTCAGAATAGAAAGGGTAATATTTTTTAGTGCCTGAAATGCACCATAATAATTTTAAAAGGCTCTTTAATATTGTGTGGTTTGGCTATTATTTTCCAGAAGAACATAAATGATATATGACAGGATACCACAGGCAGCTTCTGGGAAGGAAGTATTTTCTAGCTGTCAGTAGACAGGCAGTGTAACGGAGAAGGGAATTTCATCGCACTTCCTCCAGGCTGCCTAGCAGGCAGCCTCTGCTCACCCCCCGGTGGCCCTCTGCTCCGCTGCTCTGCCTGTGCTTAATGTTTTGCCCGAGAGACAAAGGAGGCTTCTCCTTTCAAAACGTGCATACATCAGCATTGCCTAAAAGAGAAATACAGCAGGAAATGCTGATTCCAAACTGCTGTTTAAAGTACCAGCTTTCTTCTTCTGAAATGCAGACAGAACAGAAAAAAACAGAAGCTAAAAGTAGTGATTTTTTTTTGTTCAAGCAGAGAAAGGAGTCCCATTTGGCACCTTTTCTGAGGCATTAAATGTACTCAAAGAGCAGTTGAAATGGGGTGAGAAGGAAATGGCACTTCTGATGTAAACAGTGAGGCATTGGTAAAGCAGTAACAACTCTGTTAGACACGGGTCTCCACTGAACTGGAATTTGAGAAGTAAAAACTGATTCTTATTCCTGGTGGTAAATCTGCTTGGTTAAATCTGAAAATAAAAGGTTCAAAATCTCCAGTCAAAGCTTGCCAAGTCTAAAGAATCCAACTAAATGTGTGTCAGCTGGAGACTGATACATGGGTTGCCGCACATACACCACACAGAATAATGCCAGCCTCTTACACAAGGTCCTCAGCACAGGACATTGAGTCTTTCTGGCTGAAGCAGTGAAGCTGGACCAGCTCCACTGTCTGCTGTGAGGAGAATGATTATCACAGACTAGGTGGCAATACAGGGATATTGTATAAAATCGTTTCATTGGGGTATTCATTGGGGTATGTCCCCTATCTAGCACATCAGTAAACAGGACCCAGAATGTGCACGGCATCTGGACTAACATAATTTAATGCATTATTTGATTTGAATCTACACTGAAGCCAAGTGAGCTATCTGGTTAAGAATGTAGTCCCTTTTTTAATCTGAATAGGGGCTCTGGAAATCTTCGTGGTACCTGAATTCAGTGAGCAATAGCAGAATGATTCTTAACTATGCCTGGTGTCCATGCTTCACAAAATTAACACACTGAGTATGTTTTTAGATCCGACAGAAGCTTCCTAATCAAGATTTTCCACATATATTCATATTCTTCGCTGGAACAGGAAAAGGTGCTAAATCATTACTCTTTACCATATGTTAAAAGCGAATTGCCCCTCTGCTGTGATGTTCCATGGATGTTCTTTTTATTACATGGTAAGTGCAAGGACATAGCAAGTGTTTTTACTGGAGTGATAACAGATATAGATGATACCCCAAATCACTAAACTTTATCTGGGCTTGCAGCCAAGATTCAATGTATTTAAAAAAAAAAAAAAAAAAAAAAAAAAAAAAAAAAAAAAAAAAAAAAAAAAAAAAAAAAAAAAAAGAAAGTATATGCTACTGATAATAAGCAAAGTTTTGGTAGGGAGAAGGCAAATTTCTCCAATGCTAGCAGTAACATAGCCTGAACTGTCACCTGCTGCAGTGAGTTTATCCTTTTCTGGCTGTAGAGAGAACATGGAGATCACAGAAAGAGATACATGCTTCGTTTGCAGAAGAGATGATCTATCCACCAGCAAAAGACTTAAAGGAAAATGCAGAAGAAGTCTAGAAAAATAATAGTGACCCCATGGAAAAGTCAACCTACACTTTTAGTCTTCCAGCTTGCTTAGAATAAAGAAAATAACTGCCTTATTTTACAACACTGGCATTAGCAAGGGTTGACGTCTTAATGGTATACTCTTTAACTAATGCATTTGTAAATACTCTTGTGTGTAGAAAAGACAGACATAAAAATTAAGCTGTTTTTCAGAAAGGGCCAAGGAGAGGTGCAACTGTTCATGCCACAGTTCAGTGCTTCATCTCAGGAGCCACGTTTCTTTGGGTAGTGTCAGATGGAGGCACTGATACATGTCGCAGTTGTCACTGAACTTGCATCCTTTCATGTCTTGATGGTGCTGGACATGCATCATTAGCACCACCTTGTACCCTCCCATAGTGCGAGAAGATCAACTATAGGGCAATTATATAAGGATGGAAAGGCAGATAGATAATTTGATGTGGGAGATAAGGGCAAGCATATGACCAAAAGAGAGGCTATTTTGGTTCAGGACACACATAGGACACTTTCTCAATATCTTCAGCTCTGACTGCTCACTAACACTGCTCTGGCACTCGAACAGTCACTTTCTGAGATTTTTTTGTGGTTTGTATTTTTGTAGGGTTTGTCTGGTGTTTGCCTGTCTATTCAGTGCTTGTCTGGTTTTGTCTTGAATCCATGTATATTTTTTGCAGCCATGATAACAAGGATGCATCTATGACTTGCTGCATGAAGAAGGATCTTTTGCTGGGTTTGTACATAGCTCTCAGTAGCCTTATTTCTTGGTCATTTAGTTCTTGCATTGAAAGAGATAAAAAGGAACCTGTCCGTACCCATCTTCTTTATGGTGCTAGGGATTTTGTAGACCATTAGTATTTGCCCCTAAGATGTCTCTTTTCAAGGGTGAAGAGTTCCAGCCAACTCAGTTATTCCTCTTATTGAAGCTCTTCCAAGCTTTTATTACCCTTTTTGGCCTTCTGTGAACCGATATCCGTATATGTCCTTCTGCAGATGAGGAAAACAGAACTGAACACATGGTGTGGGCAAAGCATGGATTTATACTGCAGCATGATATTTTCTGTTTAGTTCTCTCTTCCCTTTCTGATAATTCCTAACATTTGTTTTTGCTCTTTTGACTGCTACAGAGCACCGAGCTGATGGTTTTTATGGACCTATATATCATAACACGAAATCTCACTCCCAGGTGGTAATGGTCAGCTCAGAGCTCATAACGTTTTTGTGTAATGCTAAGATGGGCTTCCCCCATGTGCATCACGTTACATTTATCTACACTGAATTTCATCTATCAGTTTATTGTCCAGTCACTTTGTGCCACAGAAGATTAAAAAGAAAGAAAAGAAACAAACAAAAAAACCCTTCATGGTTGGTTGTTGTCCTTTGTACCTTATATAGCTGTGTATTTTCTGCAAAATGTGTTATCTCACTGCTTATCCTATTTTCCATGTGATTTTTCTGAGACTGTTACACAGAACAAGTTCCAGCACAAACGTATACAAAATTTAATTAGTGACTGCACTGAGCATAAAATGAGCATGCTACTCCTATCTTCTGTTTCCAGTCCTGTATATAGCTTAGTTTTCTATGCATGCTTTGTTTCTTTATGAGCCCTTGAGGAAAGAGTTTGTGAGAAACCTTTTGGAAATTCAGGTAGATCAATTGCACCCCCTTTACCCAAGTGCTTATTGACCCCTTCTTAGACCGTAGAGAAGCCATATTGACTGCTCTCAAGTGAGGCACTGCTTGTAGACAGCAAGGCCCTGATAATGAATGCTGTTCTCTCCTAACACATGGTTGGTGCTCTGCTTCTCTAAGTGACTCATTTTTGACAAGCAATTATTTTTTTGCCAGGCTCCCATTTCCAGGCCTCTATAATAGCTCAAGAATGAGCATCATCTGTTTCTGGAAGCTGGCCCTGGCAATCTTATGTGGAGAGCTGTCATGTCAAATCCACCTATAAATACAGTTATTGTGCAGGTCTTTGAGGTGTAGTCCAACTGATTTATTCTCATTAGCATTCGTGGTATCCTAAACATTGTGTGGGGTTCGAAAGGCATGAATAGGCCCGCAGATGGGATGCATATTCCCGGGGTCATAAATGTACTCCCACACTGCAGACGGTCCAGGAATATTATAACTGTAAAAGAGATCTTATCGAGGGCATCATAGATAGCCATGGCAGCTAATGCACACTGCCAGCCCCACTGACACCTGTGTGTTTGGAGGTCTGGCATACACCTCCTGGCACAAGTAGCATAATGTCTGCTCCACAAAATATCAGTTTCCACAGTGTGAGGGCATCACCTGCATGCATCCTTGTAACAGTGGATGCCATGGTGCCCTGCACTTTGATGCTAGGCACCTTGGGAATGGTGACCTAAAAAATTTTGTGGGAAATTTGGGTCTGCTGCTGGATGATATCTTCAGACAAACCACTTTCTCTAGCTGTTTTTTAGAAGCTGATGTCTTTAAGAAGCTTTTACTATACATTTTAACAGATTTGTTGGTATGACAGTGAATAATAAATAATAGGTGCTGTTGAACCAGTAAGCTTACCTGTACTGAAAGAAAGTCCTAGTTGGATCAGTGTGCTAGATACTCTGCTACTGTTCTCTGTGCTGAAAGCTTGCAATGGTAGGGTGGGGTAAGATATAGCTGCTCGCAATAACTGACTGAAATCTCTTCATGTAGCCAAACAGATGGGACCTAAAGACTCAGGAGAGCAGCTTGGGAGAAAAAAAAAAAAAAAAAAAAAAAAAAAAAAAAAAAAAAAAAGAAAGGAAGGACATAAAGGTGCTGGGATTCAAATGGCTTTGCTAAACTAATAAGACCTACGATGCAGGCCTGAAAAGTTTCCTTTGGAAAGGGAGGATCTGTTTTGAAGAAGGGGGATGTAGGTGTTTCCTGAGCTATTGAGAACTGGAAGATATTTGTTTTGCTGGGGGCATGTAGGTAGAGATCCTACGTGAAGTTTTGAATTGCTTCAGAAGATGCTCTCCAGGTAATGGTCATTCAGACTAAGTGTGGAGGTGCATAGTTAAGTGCTTAGTGTTATTACACTCAGGTTTATTGTTTCTCAGTGCACCAGATGGAGCTCTCTGAGGGTGCCTTGGAGGTATCTTGAAGGTATAAGATGTGAAGAGGGACAAAGAGAGGAGGTGGGAGAAGTATAACAGGGTAAGGTAACTGTAGCCCAAAAGACCCAAGAAGCAGCCTTTGGCTCTGTGTTGTACTGGATGCACTGGGATGAGGATTTGGAGATGGAGGGGAAAGAGAGAAAATTCAGTAGTTTATAATTATGAATATATCTATAGATTGAGGAAAAAACAAAACACTGGGAGCTACCTCAATCTCCAATATTTTCCATTAAATTAAAAGAAAATGTCCAAAGAAAACTTGCCTCTCCGTGACTATCAATTTGCTCAATATAGTCTGAATATGCTTACTGTGTACAAACACTCATGACTCTCAGTCATCAGTGTAAAACATCCACATGGTTTTATCTCTGAAGGTGTCAGACTTTGTATCTAATTTCCAGGTTGGATAGTTCTTGTGTGTAACAGAAATGACAACTGGAACAAAGACAGAGGAGAATTAAGAAACCATGAGAACATGTACTTCATTTATAAGAGATATAAGATAAAACATTCACACTTTTCTGAGCATGCACAAATCTCTCTAGAATTATTTTTGAAGCACTGGGTTCTCTGATCTTGCACAGTGTATGTGTAAAAACTTCACAGTGCACAGATGGCAAAGCAGAGCAATGCTCAGGTGTTTTTCAGATAAAAACATTTAGAACATATTTATGAATACCGTTTTCACAACTCGACCAGCTGAGGATTTTCACACAAAAAATATGAAATCACTTTCTGGTAGATCATATTCTTCTATGACATTTTACAATGACACCTCAAATCATCAATGTCCATCAAAAAAACACAAGCATTTACAGTTCTGTGAGTATCTAAGTTGTTGCTGGCTCTTAGTCATCAGAATCTCTTAAAAGCACACAGTTTTTCTGTTTAAATGGCCCAACTTGAAGGATAAATTTTAGCAAATTCACTTAATATGTGTTGCATTTCATCAATGGAAATTCCTAAAGTTTAGATGATTGCTAATTCAGCGCACATGTGTACACCTCCCACCCTCCAGCTGCACTCCTCCCAGAGTTACAGATATTCAAATCTTGCATATCCGATGCAAAAACACCTGCCTTATTGTTTTGTGCAATAAACTAGCTTATGAGCTTTTGGTACTG
Organism: Nothocercus julius; assembly: GCA_013398735.1. Classification (NCBI taxonomy): domain Eukaryota; kingdom Metazoa; phylum Chordata; class Aves; order Tinamiformes; family Tinamidae; genus Nothocercus; species Nothocercus julius. Next base: position 3,389,630 of record VZSV01000022.1, read on the forward strand.
AATCAATTTTTCACCTTTTTCACCTTTTTCACTTCTTTTCACCTTTATTTTGAGTCCATGTTCTGGGTCATAGCTAACCCAGCTCATGTCTAATATATAATATCTGATGCAACTCCTCCCCCCCAAAAAAAAAGTTTCAGTTGGAATTCATTTCCTAAATGTAGATGACTTGGGTGATAAGTTCAACTGTATGTCATTCTGCCAATACAAATCTAGTAATACAGTGTTTCTAATTTCAGACATCTTTTTAGCTGTTGAGTTGTAAAGGACAATATATTTTACTGACTATATTAGTAGTCTAGATATCTAGATTAGTAGCAGATATCTAATCTAAATGTACCATCTGTATTTAGATGTCTGTAGTCTCAAGCTGAATGCCTCTCTTTATATATTCCAGTATTTTATCTTCCTGAGTTAATTGCCAACTCAGCCCACCTTTCTGTTTTTTCCCTTTCCTCATTTTATTTTTGTATTTGGTGAGAAGCCTTTTGGATTCTGTTTGTTTGTTTGTTTTTAATTTTCATAAAAGTATTGCTAGGTGCTCTCAAAAGCCTTTCCTATAGCAACCTAGTCTATTTGCTTTCATGCTCTTTTAAAAGCAGCACTAGTAATAAAATACTTCTGATTTTTTTTTTCTCTTGTTTTTTTGCATGTCTGGGTTTCTTCATCATCCGGTAAGATGCATCTGAATGTTGCATTAATGTATCTCATTATGTATCATTATGTATTTATGTAGAGATATAAATCTCTACATAAAATGGCTTGAACAAGTGATTACTAGCTGATGTCCGCTTATTACCAGCTGATGTCATCTATCTTCATGTTTAGGTCGCACACAAACTTCATCCTGATGTTCAAGACACTCTATTCTGGAATCATTTCCATCCACCGTATTTTTCACTGTCTAGTCTGTGTCTGTGCAAAAGCTCCATGGTGGAAGAAGGCACTCTTACTCCTGCTGGGATCTTGAATTGACCTGACACAACATACTTAGTCTGTAGTATGTAGGACTAACATTAACATTCCTTTCAGAAGGTTGTCATTTTTATCAGATGTATTTCTCTCCTTTTTATTGGTGTATGGCCTGTGTAGTGAATCAGGTACCCTTAATAACTATTACATTCACTATATATGTAATTTAGCAGTGAAGATATTTTACTATTAACCTTCTATGAAATTAGGTTAAAAATAAGTGGATCATGATGATTTACAGTAAAGGATAATTAGCCATAAATTTCTGTGTCCAGTTATGCTTATAGCAATATACTTTACAGAAAGCTGATTTTTTTTTTTTTTTTTTTTTTAACGGCTGAAGGAGCTTCAAATTAAAACATAAATTTAACATACCTTTGGGGTAGTTCCTATTGAATTATTTAGACAGACAAGATGATAAACAGAAACATATTAGCTTAGGTTTCTTGAGTAATATATGTTGTAAATTATGTCTTAGCTAACATATTTTTGTAAATCTTGCTTAGGGTATTGCAGATAATAAATATATTTCCAATTCTCTTCTGGATTGTTCCAAGCCATGACTGTGTCCACACAAATAATTATTGGCAGCTTTGTGCATTTGCACATTTTAAGGATATTTATTCTATGCAAAGAAGAATATAACTAAAAGGCAGTCAAAATGAAATGCAAACAAGAATTTTCCCAAGCATCACCCCTGGGTATGATATTGAGGGAAAGCCCGTAGGCACTTTCCTGCATGCTAGACTCCTTTCTCTCTCCCTCCTCCCTAACTGCTTCTCTATTTCTAACGGTTCCCTGCTTCACACTGGCATGGATTTAAATAGGATTTCTCCAAAAATACTCAGAAGGTGCTAGAGAACCTTCTTGGATTTTTGCCTAACCTTTCAAGGAAGTTATTCTGGATTTTTAAAATGGAGTTCTCCACATTTTATTTTCCTTATCCATTTCTTCCAGGCTACATGTCACAAGGCACAACAAAACGGCGTAACAGCCCACAGCACGGGGGTACCCAGGCTTGTAAGGAGCAGACGCTACCGTGCTGTGCCACGAGAAGGTGCCACTCCCAAGCACACCATGGCTCTATCTGAGATGACATCAGGTCCGAGCTAATAAAGCTCAAAAGTAGCATAAAAAATGTCTTGATTTGATAAAGGTTTCAAACTTTCTTTCAGCCTCTTTGCATGTTTGGTACATATATGTTCATGGCCAGTCTCTTACTGTTATTGTTTTTATCTCTGACCTGCAACTCTTGCTGGAACCATTCTGCAAATTTCATTGCTAACTCCTCACACATATGGGCTTTGCTTCATTAATTTACTGAACTAGCAACTGAGATGCCTCAACTCCATAGCTAGGTAATTGCCATGTGTTTTCCAGTACCCCTAAGGAAAACTGAACTTCATTGTTTCCTAGCACACTGTGGTTAGAGAACTGTAGCTGCGAATTCTTTAGCGGCGTTGCTGAACTTAATGGAATAACAACTTATTGGGATCTTCAAACACTCACTGAAATAAGAGAAAGGATCTCTAAGTGTAGGATCAATACACTGCTGTTGACTTTCACCTACACAGAAAAATTGGGCCTCTAAGGAGTTACCTCGGAAAACATCAGACAGGGTGAACACTGTTGTGTAGTTGGAGGTAGACAGCTCAATCTGGGAAAAGTTTAGTCTAGCAACAGAGTCGGGTGGGAATCACTATAAGAGTCATGTAACTTGACCAGGCTAACCCCGTGGAAACCAAAGGCTGTAAGTTAATGAAGAAGAATACAAAGTAATAAAGAAATCCACTATGCATGAGGGGCCCTGCTTACAAAGGTCATTAAGTCAATATAATTTCTCTTTACTATGTGCAGTTCATATAGTGTATGCAGAATTCAAGCACTCGTCTAGCCATACTTGTTAAAAAAAAAAAAGGACATATGCAAGTATTTATTCAGAAAAGAAAAGCACAGAATGTGAATACAACCTATGTCTATGTTTGTAACAGATGAACTAGCACTAAACTTTGGGAAGCAACAGAACAAGGTCATTTTGACCTTTTTGCTTTCCAAAGAAAGTTGTGGGGATTCATTTAGATGCAGAAGGGAAAAAATGTATTGGATTTTATCTTCTTAAATGAACAAGCACAGATACATGAAATAATGCATTTATCATTCCATTTGAAGAATATTGGTATTACTGTATAAATGTCTTAATTCTCACAGCAATAGAGGATGTGGTATGCATGAAAAAGAGCAGATATTTAGACCAGAGCTGGATAACCAAAACATGTCACTGGTGGAAGCTCGTCTTTTCTTGGAACAGCTGCAAATATTTCTGCAAGTAACTGCTTTTTAAACATTACAAAATGACCAATATAACTAGACAATGGTAGAAAAAGAGAAATAGCTTGCCTTAGGTAAATCTGATTTTTTTTTTTCAGATTGCAGAAGCATTATACTAATGTAGATGCTTGAATGAAATATTTTGTGTTCCAGCTGTAGCATGTATAAATAATGTAAGAGGAGAAGTCGCAGTAGGTATTTACAGTATTGTAATACTGAATTGTTATGTCACATGTAATTCATGTCTAGGGATAGCTAAAAGAAGAAATACAGGCTTTGCCTCTCTATTTCTCCCTGAAAAGGTCATAGGATCCAACTCAACTCACTAAAGTAAATGGAAAAACTCCTGTTTCTGTTTGTCCTTAGATAAATTGTATTTTGTTAAATCCAAACTAGATTTATCTTTACAATTAACACTGAAATAACTGTAAATCTAAAAGTCGTAGTTCTAAGAAGGAGAAAATGGATTGTTGTTATATAATGAAAATGCTAAATTATAAACACACTTAATCATGGTAGATGTAAGCACATAGGCAGAACTGACATTTCAAGTATCTTTCTCCTTGTGTGAAACTGCTTTAATCACTTTTATTGTTACATTAATTTTTAATAAGTTCAGTAAACTCATAACTCTGATGAAGAGGTGTCAATCAGGCTTTTTAAATTTAAGTATTAAAGTGACATGAAAAGTGACACTAAGAGTGCAATCAGTTAAGATGTCACTTTGAGGGAAATTTATTGACTGGTCATAACAGTGAAAAATTGACATATTTTGCTGTTGAAAAGGGCAATTTCTTCTGAGGGGAAAAGGGCAATTTCTTCTGAGATATACTATTTTTGACTTTAGTTTAGCAAACTGGAATTATTTCCTAGATCTGTGAATTTGCTGAGGGGAGAAGAAAACAACATCAGGAAAGGAATTATAAGAAAATATCACTGGCTAAGATGATAATTTGAATAATGTTAAAAACAAGGGAGAAATGGAAGTTGAGGGATGACATTTAATGTAAACATATCCCATAATATTATAAGGCTGAATATTCTTATTATATGGCTGCAAGTAAGTTCCCCTAACAAGTAAACTGATCGTAAAGCTTTTAGGAAGAATTTGCTCCCCTTAATAGGATGTAAGGGGTGAATAGGTACGTCAGAACTGTTCCCATCCTATACAATAGAGCATTAAATAAATCAAGACTACTGACCACTGTGATACTGTTTACACCTCTAAATAAAAATATATATTTTCCTTTAAAGCCTTCAGTGCTCATGCTTATGGACTGCAGCATTCTTTGTTCTGGGATGATATTTATAGAATTGTAGATTCATAGAATCCTTAAGGTTGGAAGGGACCTCTGGAGACCATCTAGTGCAACCCCCCTGCACACGCAGGGTCACCTACAGCAGGTGGCTCAGGGCTGCGTCCAAGCGGGTTGGGAAGATCTCCAGAGAAGGAGACTCCACAACCTCCCTGGGCAGCCTGTGCCAGGGCTCTGTTACCCTCACTGGCAAGAAAGTTTTCCTTAAATTCTTGTGGAACTTCTGGTG
>VZSV01000022.1:3394824-3469272 GCA_013398735.1 Nothocercus julius
GATCCCCTTGGCCTTCTTGGCCACGAGGGCACTGCTGCCTCATGGGCAACTTGTCACCCACCATGACGCCCAGGTCCCTCTCTGCAGAGCTGTTGTCCAGCAGGTCGGTCCCCAGCCTGTACTGGTGACTGGGGTTATTTTTCCCCAAGTGCAGGACCTTGCACTTGTCTTTGTTGAATTTCATGAGGTTTCTCACCGCCCAGTTGTCCAGTCTCTCCAGGTCCCTCTGGATGGCAGTGCAGCCCTCTGGGGTATGAGCTACTCCTCCTAGTTTTGTATCATTCCTTATAAATATTTACATGAGAGTACAGACCATTAATTATACAACAAAGGGCACCCACCAAACAAAGCCAAAACAAATTTCCACTTTCCTAGTGGGTATTTAGCCTAAGGAATGCTAAAGTGCTATAAATACACTTGTATTCTGGATCAAATATATTTGCTAGGGCACATCATTCTCCAATTTCATCAGGGAAGCACAGTGCTGTAGAAGTACTGTTGTTCCACCCCAAAAGCTTACATAATAAAATTGTTAGTGGATTTTTTTCACATAAAGTACATTGGTTTGTGAATATGCTGTATTCTCCCTTCTGCTAGCAATTACAGTACTTCACACAGGACGCCAGGTTTTATGCAGTGTTCTTTATTTGTGGCAAATTAGGGAGATGTTCAGCACTGAGGCTGCTGAATCAATTTACCAAATGCCAGGTGACTGCAGTTATCTTTTTTATAGGTGAAGAACTATCCAATTGTGCTTTGAGTGTATACAGCCACAGCAGTCCAAATTACACCAGTGGCAGTGTTGCTATTTATGCAGGTGGTAATGGCACTACAGAAAATACCACCCGCACAGGAATAAGAGCCTGTAGTACAAGTTCTTATTTATCTACCTATCAAAATATTCAAAGGCTGACTTCACAAAAGGATATGGTTATATTATCAGTGGAACCTGTTCTGTACCTATGTTCTTTTTATGCATGGAAAATGGTCTGTGGGCCCTTCGTCAGATTTACAAAGAAAATTCCCTGGCAAAAATATTATGTACTTGATTGTGAGTAGAAATAATGATGAGATACAGACTTGAATCCATTTCATGAGGATTAGGTTTTAGGAAATTAGAAGTGGAACTCACTTGTGCCTATACACCAGTGTATATACCAGTGTATAAACCAATTCACCTTTTAAGAATATGTGCCACTAACAGTAAAATAACAGTATCTTTCAGTATAGCTGTAAGTAGATGGCTCTTCCTTTGTTAAGACGTACTGAAGACCTGCCTAGTTAATGCATGGCCTTGCTGGTTGTAAGGATATCTATGCTGTTTAGTGGAGTGCTGCTGAAATCCTAATGCACCCAAAGAAAACCCCCCAGAAACCCAAACTGGCCTAGAAACCCCAGGCAGTTAGTGCACACTACCGAACATCTCTACACACGGTGCTTCCTGAAGGGGTCTTGGGGATGCAGAAGCTGTGTTTGTGCAGGGTGGAGTTGCTTGGTTGTGCTGGCATATGCTCCAGCTGTACAACTCGGAGACCCAGGGGAAGCGGGTCTTCCTGCACGGTGCTCCTGACAGCTCCCCGAGGCAGGACACGGGCAGGCAGGAGTCTTCAGGGACCTCTCTACTCTCTGCAGTGTAAACATATCCTAAGTCAACAGGGCATTTGCATTTTATTAGAATACATAAATGTTGTTTGATTGGCTGAAGATGAGGAGTGCTCTAGCTGTGCTGATCTGATGGTATCACCCAGGTAAAACTTCTAGGTGAGACACCATGGCAACCAACTGAGCTGGAAAAAGCAGTCAAGCTTACAGGCAAATAAGCCATATGCATTCAGGTATATAGCTTTCTTTTGGTAAGCAATGGGATTTAAACTTTCTTCCTAGCTTTGGCTACTATTATTCATCTTTGTAAGAAAAATTCCTCCGAAACTCTTTCAACAGTTAGTATTGTTGCACGGATTAATGCTACTTTACGAACAGTTCACCTGAGCTCTGCTCAGCTCAGCACTGAATGGACTGTTCTACAGTAACGTTTGCAGTAGGCTAGTGTTGACTCCGCCACTGCAACTCACGTACCTCTTCCGCATACATCCTCCAGAGTCTTCGAGAGGGATTTTCATGTTAACGTCTCGATAATTGCAAAAGCTCAGGAGGCCTGGCAGGCAGGGGGGAGGACTAATCCATCAAAGTATATAGTTATACTTTCTAAATGGGTTATTATGGATTTTACACCTTGGCTGATAAAATTTACTTTCTTGTAAATGGATTTGGATTGAGATGGGAACTAGTCTTTAAACAGTAATGCAGTATTTTCACACTGAATACACGTGATTATTTTGGCCTGGTGCCCAAGAAGAGCATCAGAATTCTTTTCTGCCCTGGAATTTAGCATTTTGTATTTTTCTAAGATCTTGAAAAAATTGCCAAAAAGCTTAGGATGGCTGCTCTCCCTCTTTCTATGCATTTCAAAATTCTATGTCTTTTGGATGCATTCTGCTGTGGGTTCTAACACCTCTAAATGTTTTAATTCTGAAAGTGAGATTAAGTGAAACAAATGTGCATGGCTAAGGTGGAGGCTTGGTCAGGCTGCTTCCTACAAAAGTAAAATTGTGATTTGTTTTGGCCGTTATAGTCACAGGTTCAAACCTTTTCCAGGGAAATAAGGGTACTAACTTGCCTGCTTGACAGACTGTCATACACATGTAAGTGTAGTCGATTTGTGAATACAGACACAGTTTGGGATGTATAATTTTCTTTCCAGCCACTATCAGTCAGCTGTGGACCTTCAGCCCCACTAACCTCTCAAAATGATTTTCTTCATTTGTTATACCTGGCTGATCTATGGTGATGGCTATAGAAGCCTTGCATAGGAGGGAAAGTGTCCATGTAAGCACACCAAAGACACATTGCATGACAAACTACATTACTTCCGTAATGGTTTTGACAAGCCATGATTTTCAGCCTGTAAGTAGGATGCTCCAAATACTTGACATTGTAATGGCTTAGAAGATTCAAGGAGAAGCCCTGCGATGCGTCAGCCATCACAGAACATATATGATGAACATGGCAGTGATTCGCGGTGGGTGTCCTTGAGTCACCACAGTTCCCGCTAAGTACCCAGGCTCCCGTGACAAAGCAAATCTCCTTGCCAGGCCTGGCTTCAGCTACAGATGATGATTGCCCACACCTGGTTCCTTGATGACTCTCTTTCATGTTGTCCTGCTTGCAAAAGGACTTTCCTAATTACATTTTTCATATTAAATTCTGATTAGATGATGCTTTCAGGCCAATATTGGCATTTGCTTTGATCACCATCATGGCTTTGCGTTTTTTATATTTTCCTTCTCTGATTCTGTTTGGCAAAGTATCACACTTAGTTCAACCTGATTTATCGCAGACGTTTAAACCAGCAAAAGGACATCATCACCTGCTATTGCAGTGCACATGATTTGCACTGGTACTAGTGCTGATATCAGTATTGCTTCAAGTATACCTTCTGTACACTGCAATGCAGAGACAAAGTTTAAGATCCGCAACCTGCTGCACATTGCTGATAAAGGCAGTAATCCCAATATGTCTTTGTCAGGGAGGACAAGAGGTGAATGACTTCAAGGGTCCTTCACGGATCAGACTTGAAAAATTCAGAAATAACTTATGAAGGACAGATTTTATGGTTTATGCTTGCTTGGTCTAAACTGTGGTGGAATGACAAGGTAAGTTTATGTAAGAAGGTTCAAAATGGAGACAGTCAGGCAAAAAAAAGGAAAGCATCCAGTACTCTTTTTCCACAGTTTTGGAGTAGTGGTGATTTTCTCCATCTACAGGTCTCTGATAGACCTTCAGGCACTGAGTGACTATGCATGCAGACTCTTCTTCTATGAGTTGATATATTATATATGTTATAGCTGATATATAGGAACATATTTCACTGGCATAATAGCTTTCAGGAGCCAAGGTACTTTGGCGAAGGTGAGTGCTTCGTTCGAAATCACCATGATGCACAGCTGGTAAAATGAATGGTGGGAGGGTCTGTCCACCAGGCAGCCCCCACTGGGCTCCCATTAGCTGTGCTTGTAATTGATGTTGCAAGTTTGAAGTCGGCTGTGATTCATGGTCACTAAAGCTTACAGCATAGATTTTTTTTCTGTTCAGTTTTAAGGAAAAAAAGCAAAAATTACTTTAAAATAGTTTTGACAGTGATTAATGGAATGAGGAGGCAACAGTAAACCTAAGTACATGGTCAGAGGCAGGGAACTAAAATAGCAGAGGCCACAGCAGGCTAAACCCTCAGTTATTTTGTGTGCCCACCCCAAACTGACTATAATGGAGACACTATGCTGAATTCCTCTTTGGACATTTCCAGCCGACCTGCTGGCAGACTCTTGGATGGCTGGGTACTTTATTTTGGCCTCTGAGAATACCCCTCACTGTTTTAGTCAGGTTGCACAGAGTCCTGTGGATTCTTGGTAGAGACACAGATTTACATCACAGGCAGTTTTCTGTTTAGTTAGAGACATGACACCTTTTGGAACAGAGAATCCGATACGGACACTTTATGTTGGCCATTGACATACACGGGGTGTTAGTGGCATCTTAGGCTCTCTGCCTTGTATCCTTGCTGAGTGTGTCTGGCACCTCCTAAAGTCTGTGTGTACTAGTAAAATTATTACAGGACTCAGCCAAAAAGCTGCAGAGTGCTTTCTGCAGGAGGTGCCTACAGCACCAAATGTATTTGAGATGGCCAGCCTCCCCAGGCTAGCTAGTTTAAAGCCAGCTGGGTTATCCCGGCACAAGTGCCGGTGACTGCATAGAGACCATTTAAAGTATGCCCATTTTCCTGGTCTAAGGCCATGTTGAAATGTATTGCTTGCTACATTATAATACAGTTATAGTGGCTGGATCTATTCTGGAACTGAAACAGCATAAAATAAAGTCAGAATAATTGTGGTTTTATGTTTGAATAACAGCCTGATATTCTGCTGTGGAATTCACCCCACAGGCAGTAGTGCTTAAGGACCTGCAAATATTCTTCTACTTTATACACTGTATCTTCTCTTCTTCTGGTAAGTCTCACCTACTGACTCTTAAATTATGTGGTGAAATTTACTTTTGTGCCTCTGATGAAAGTAACAGCATTCTGTTCAATCACTTCCTGAAGAAAGTAGCTTACAAAAGGAAGTAATTTCTACTTCCTCTCTATTTCCTTCACCTCCTGGCCTCTCTGCTTCACTTTCTGTTTATCTTCCATCGCTGAAAATAGGCTGAAATAGTCTGGAAAGAGATTCTTATGCTTCTTTCTAATGATTACTAATTTCACAGTTAAAAACCCTTAGTTTTTCCTTTGATACCCAGAGGATCCTAAGGGCAAGGATGGTGGTAGTTTGGATAATCTAAGGGTGGTGAAATCCTTTTCTGTCATTTGGTATTTCCTCCTACTCATTCAATTTTGGATTTTATTGCAACAAGAAGAAAGAAGAAATTAGAGCTCCCTGGACTTAAAAAAAAAATCCCTTATCAAAATTATTTCTCAGAAGGAAATAGATCTTGGCATAGATATGCAGACTCGACAGAAGTCCAGAGGACGATATGAGGGACGGTGTTGTAAAGCTAAGGCTAAGTATCCAGCTGCAAGAGCAGGGTTTGCAGTAGAGGTCGCAGTCCTCCCCTACGCCAAGAAGGGGCCTCACTGCAGGCACTAGTCTGAGCTGGGAGCTCCCACAGCTGGGACAGTGACACGGGGAGATGTCACCCTCGTGGGCCTGGGTGCTTCAGAGAGACTTGGATTCAGCACTACAGCTGGGGATTAAGCACTTATAAAGCTGACCTGCTTTTGAAATGTGTGTTTGGGGTGCTGTGAGGCCAGGGGCTCCCAGTGCCCCTTCAGAAAGTCTGCTTGTAGGTATGGCCATAAACAACACGTGTGCTGAGTTTCTCAGTGGCAGCTCCCGCAAGCGTGTGCAGGTCTTGCTATGCTTTACAACGTTATCCTTTCATGCAAAAGCTGCAATTTACAATGTTATACCTCACTGATTTAGAATAAGCTATATTTGAAAACATACATTTTATTGAACTTTTGTTTTAGTGTGGATACAGGCATATTAAAGCCATGAACGACATTGAAAGTCATAATCTCTCTAGTGTGATAAAGGAAGGGGATGTAAATTAGGAAGCTTTTCGAAGTAATTTTGTTCAAAAATTCCTTACAGAGAAGTATATGAGCCAGTAATACCATAAAAAAAAAAGTCCCTTTCTTGCTAGTTCTCAAGGAATTGTGAAGGAAATATGGGTTTAATTACTCCAGAGAGCTTTGGAACAATCCTAGCACTGAAACTAATAGAAGTTTTCAAACCTCTGAAACTTTTAAAATAAGTCCACTACGAACATTTATGGTGAATGTAAAGGATGGAAATGAAGACTTCAGATGTCAGAACACGGAATTAATTTAATTTAAATCACTTTAATTCCATGTGGATATGAAAAGCACATTCTGTGTAGGTAAAATATATATCTTATGTCTGTCCTCAGAGGTGGAGAGAGAAAGGGGTAAGGGGCACAGCTCACAACAAGAGAAATTAGAATATTTTTTTTACTATGATAGTGGTCAAACATCGAACTAAGTTGTCCAGAGAGACTGTCACATCTCTGTCCTTGTAGATATTCACTCCTCAACTGAATAGGTCCCTGTCCAACCTGTCCGAGCAGGTGTTTAGACCAGGTGAAGCCCATTCCAAACTATATCCTTCTACAACTTGGTAAAAATTAAAGAAATGCAAGTGCATAAAATAAAAAGAAATGAAAATCAAGAGTAAAATTTTCCAATAAACCTTGGATCTTGGCCTTTCACTGCAGCACGCTTTATTTGAATGCAAAAAAATAAGCAAACTATGATGTCACTACAAGAACTCCAATTTCAATAATTGAGCAACATGATGAATGTAACAAAAAAACATATTTTATGACCTGGAGATGTGCTTTTTATAAAGACTATAAGCTAATATAGAACTGAAGTATTATACATTCTGCAAAGACAAGACCAGCATGTTTCTTGTCTGAATAGTAGCACACTGTTATCACTGTTTCTGGGGAAGGAAATTATGTGATTTAATGGACAAAATTAGAAGGACAAAAATAACATTCAAAAATACTTTCTACAAGTTAGGGTTCAGTTCCTTAACACTTGAGGTGTTGGTTGAACATGAACTGAGGATGTTCACTCTTGTTGAAAGTGACGAGAGTGGAGGAGAAACTGCACTGTGCAAGGTCCGGCCTTTGCTATGATGGGCTCTATAGTCTCATAAAGCACCAGACATAAATCATGAGTGATTTTAATAGGGACTAAAATTTGATGGAACAATGTGGCCTTCAATTTGTCCTTGAATTTATGCAGTTCTGCAAACAGGTCCATTTTCAAGGTCACAAAGGTGCTGGAATACAGAAGCAGGATATAGAGGGAAAGGGCCTCAGTAAATCATTGAATAGCAGCCTTTCCTGGCTCATCTGAAATGCTCCTACTCCTCTCCTTCAAATGTAAATCTTAACAATGTTTTTGGCAATATCTAATGGCTGGAAGGATTGATGTCTGTGTTATTATTGATATACTTCATAATCATCCTGCTGAGAAGTAGTACAGGGGGATTTTTTTTTACAATAGCAAAACAGAAGTTTTATTAGGAAAGTAAAATATTATTTTAAAAAATTATATCAGAGACATGTTTGTGCTACATTTTGTATAGCCTCAAGCTATGCTGGCTTGCCCAGCATCCAGCATCATTTTGTTGTTTTTCAGGTGCTAGTTTTTGTGCTTTTTTTTTTTGTCTTTCTTTCCCAAGCTAGCCCTTATAAACAACAAGCATATTTTAGGGACTGGTATTTTTCTTCTGTAAGGCAGTGCATACTGCATTTTTAATACAACTGAGGGTAAATAATGTTATATCTACCTCCCTTGTCTGAGTCCTAAGCAAACACAGAAGCAGTTTGTCACACTGAGCTTGCAGAAGGGCAGCTCTGAGGGAGCGGGAGGCTCTGTCACAGCTGGCAGGGAGGCAGCTGCATGAACTGCCCCTTCCTTTGGGAAGGAATTCTGGAAAAGAAGATGGGGCCAGAGGGAGCATTTCTCTCCAGACAATTCCTCATCCTGGAAGTGTTCCACCCTTTTCAATTCCTGCTGCATTGTCTCAGCAAAAGAAAGATAGCTCATTGGTATTTTCTTACAAACTGTGGATTTTTTATTTCATTTTATTTTATTTTTAGTTTAATCGCTGATGTGTTATGTAGGACCCTGTCTCAAATTATGTAGCAACTATTTTCTGTGAAGACATAGATTTTAAAAAGAGAAGAAATCAGAACAGAGACAATCAAAACACTTGATGTAACAGCAAATAATTAAATTGGGGATTAATGACAGTAGGAAAAAAATATCAGGGGGAGAGAGACTATGAGAAAGAATGAGCAGAGGGAAACAGAGAGAATGTTGCCAAAAGACAGCAATTATCTTCTCAACAATTTTAAGTGATGTTGTCCATATGTTTTGTAAGATATGGCACCTACAGAAGCTCCTGGATGGAGGTTACAAAACGGACTGTATAGTTTCCATGCAAGTGTAGTTTGGATTTAATTTTAAGTCCCAACCTTTATAACTTTTACCAGAACTGACTAATCAGATCATGATATACCAGGAGGGATATATTAGAGTCACACCATCCTTGCCACGTTTACAAATGCAAGGGAAAAAAATGGATGCATATTACTTTAATTATCAGAGGAAAATCCAGTAAAGTTCAAGGAGTTTGCCAATTGACACTAACAGTAGAGCTATTCCCTAATATTTTAGACAATCTCACTTAGACAAATGCAAATATAAATATTTTAGCAGTCTGTATTCTGGCTGCATTATTATATATATTAGATTAAATAAACAATAATGCCATTATTCTAAGCCTGTTATGATGCCTTGTATCCTGTTAACCGTGACTGAAAATATGAAGTAGCTATTATGCAAATGTTACACCTTTGAATTAATTACACATTTTTGCTGATGAATCTGACCCATGCTTGACATAATAAGTCTGCAATTTTATGTGTCTATTAGAAATCAGAACGGTTTTATTATATGAATAAGCTTGTCAATCATGTGACTTGCCCAAAAACACTGCATTATGTCTCCCCATAGTTGTCTCAGGCGTGTGTAAATGATGAAGGCAAGAAAATTCCAGGGTTCATATGAGTTTTTATGCTTCACCTCTTTGCAGCAACGTATGCATTTTTCCTATTGATTTGTTTGACATCGACCTTTTTAATATGTAAATAGGTTATCTCCCTGCGTAGTGCAATCAACAGGGTACAAGGTGAGTGATTCCAAAGAAGAAATTTCTTTGAGAACCTCCAATATATGCTGTTATGAAGAAGCTGGCAGGTGCAGCATGGTCATACATAATGAACAGAGCTGGTCTGTAGTCAAGTGGCAATTCGCTGTTTCAGTGATTGGAGTGTTTTCACTTGACAAGAAAGACAGTAAAGGCAGATGATTATTTGTACAAACTGGGTGACAAATAAAAGCTGCCATATTACACATGTTTATAGATTAATTGACTGTGTCAGGACCAGTAAGGTATGATCCTTTCAGAAACAGAAGATGTCTATGATGAAAGACAGAAATAACACAAATACAGGATTTCTTTGTCATACTCTATTGCAAAAAGCCTTTCCCGGTCCTGTAACATGTGAAGCCTTCAATTCCTGCGAGTCATGAAGTCTTTATTTCTCCTCATGAAGGCAGCCTTAAAACCTGTATAAACATGGACTGCATATGAAGCAGTGAGGTTCAGCTTCTGCAGAGTTGTTGTTGTAGGTAGAATGGCAAGATGTCATTGACATTTTTGTAGGACATAAGGTTTTGTGTTTTCTTTCTTATGAATTCTCTCCACTTTCTGAGTATTTTGGTGACGTCTGGAATCAGTGGGCTTTGCTGCTGGAGGAATGTCTCTGACACCTTCTGATATCTGTGAAGATAACAGCAAACAGGACCTACTTATATATGAGGGGATGAAGAAAAACTGTAGCATGAACACACAAATTACTAGCATTTGCTAATCACAAGTATTAGCCCTGAAAAACAAAATTTTAAAGAGCAAAAACAGATTGCATTTTTTGAAAACTAGACCTTGGCTGTATCTGCTTCGGGATGCCAGCTGTTAACACCACTAGTGTCAATCAGTTCTTTTACAGGAGCCCTTGCTGCAGTCAGAAACATCACCTGAAGCTGCAGCAAAGGTCACTCCTCCGTGCTGGCCAAGTGGAGCTATTTGCTGTACATGCCAGATGAAAGATGATATTTGTCCGTATTGATAAGGAGAAGTAATCTGTGTGACACAGTGGAAGCTGCAAGTTCCCCATCAGCACAGACACCGTGGAGCCAGGTCTCTGACCTTGCATGTAGAGGAGCCTGCATTTCTAGTAGCCACAATACATTGGAGGTAATATGATTATCATCTTTTGGTGCTGACACCTTATGTCACTGCTACATAGCCTTATGTCTCTTGTCAGTGTTGTCAGGAGTGAAAATGGAAAGGTTGAATTTGATCGTGCAGTACTAAAGAAAATGAAGAACTATTCGTAAAAGTGCAGCCGCAAATGGATTTGACTGCAATAGCTTTTAAAATGTTTAATTTTATTTTGTTAATAATTGCACAGTGAGGATTTGTCTGAAATTAGAAATATATAATATGCTGCCTTGTATTTAATTGGAACATTTTAGAATGCTACTTGTATGAATAGCTTTGGACAGAATGCAGTTGAGTTGTTCTTAATTTGGTCACTGGAGTACTGCCATATTTTTTCACTTATAACAATGGAAAGAGTGAAAAAAATGACTACAAAAGCTACTGGCCCAGAATCTCAGCTATTGCTAAACAGCTCACAGAACATTTTGGGAGTGTGAGTGTGTAGGCATTTAAATATGGACTTTTCACTCTCCTGTGGATGTGTATGCCCAGATGGTCTCCATGTTTTCCAAATGCTATGTTTCCTGGAGTAGTTACTATAAGTTTAAGTCCACCAAGGTACTGGAAGAAAATGGAGAACACAATAAAATGGAGTTTAAACAGAAGAAAAAGAAAATCACCTTTTTTTTTTAAGCATTGGTGAAAGGGTTGTAAGATTTCTATTACCAGCTAGGAGGCCTGTGTGTACCTGCAATGAATTTGGCTGCATATTTTGTATGATTTATAAAGGTGTACTGTACCAGGCAGGAAGAGGCAAAAAATCCAGGTGCATAGCACTGTAAGGTATATGAGGTAAGTCCTTTTTCTATAGCAACGTACATGCTGAATTCAGGAAGAAATCATCCCACACTTTACAGTACTCTTAAGAGTGATAGAGCAGCAATACAGCACAAGTTTCTAAGATATATTTCTCTAAATTAGCTGTGTTAAAATACATTAAATCAGGATTTATCACAAAGGTTTCATCCCTTTCTTGTAGCAGAATATTGTTCCTATGCAGAATGAATATTCCTCTCTATGGAGGGACTAGTTCTGTATTTCAGTATGAAAAGACGTGGTACCTATCTAAGGATATGCACAGTGGCAAATTTTATAGTCTCTGAGGGCTGCGTATGTTTGGGAGGTCTTATATTGCAGTGCTAATCTTGGCAATATAACTAATAAAGTATTTGTTCGCTGTATTTTCTACCATCATTGTGCTGTTTGAAAGCTGTTGATGAGCTCCTCTCTCACCTTTTTCAGGAGCTCAGCTAATCCTGCGTCTAATCTCACAGGCGCAGAAGCAGCAAACTGGCTGAAAAAGATTGCAGTCTTTATATAATAATGCTGCAGTCTTTGCCAGAGATAAGCAGCCTAATTCTGCTCTCGGTTACCCTGATTTGATGCCAGTGTTGCTCCACTAACTTCAGTATAATTCCCCCTACCCCATGTAGAAGTGTTTTAACATCGTATGCCGGCAAGTCCAAAGGGTGATGTTTGAAGGAAGGATGTGCATCGGCTCTGTTGCTCTTACATAATAAATGCACGATCCGCTTCAAATATGTCCCCCACAAGAGCTAGGTATGCCTCAGTGGAGCACTGAAACACACGTTTACCCTTGCACATAGGTAATGCTATCACCTCAAGTAATTGCAAGTAAATTAGTATAAGTCTGTCTAAAGCAGTTTTTTTTTCTACAGGGAATTTTACTCCAGACGTTTTGTTCTTCAGAAAGCTTTCCTTAATGAACAAAGCTGGCATTATACTGAGACATTAGCTGGAAAAATGTGTTGAGTTTACTGGGCCTAAGTGATGTGAAGTGCAATAGTAATCCCAGGACAGCGAATGGCAAGTGAGACAGTTTGATATTCTGGTTAGCAATCTTCTTTGCTATGTTTCACTTAGACTTGGCTCTTCTCAGGTTATAACCTAAGTCCTACAATGAAATCACAAAGCAGCATCTAACACTTTTCCCCTCTGTTTTGGGAAAATACTTGGTGAGTCTTTATACAAAATATTTTATTCCTTTACCCTTGAGAAGCAGGCAATATTTAAAAAGCCAAGGCTAGGATATATTAGTCCCTGGATATCTAAGTCTTTTATATGACCTTGTCAGTTTTATAGGTTTTAGAGTCTTTCCAAGATTACTAAACAGAGAATAACTGGTTTAGGAGAGTAGCATTTTTAAAGAGGAAGAAGAAGAAAAAGGATTCCTATGACATACATTAAAACGCTCTAAAGCTGTCCAAACTCACTGAAGAAATAATTTTTCTTGGAGCAAGTGACAATAAGTTCTGCCCTTAATTAACCTTCCTTCGGGAACACTGCTTAGGCTGCCAGAAATATGATGTTCTTCCTTTTGTCTCACACTCACTGGCAACATTTATTTTATCTTAAGCTGCAATGAATGCTAGGTGCTAACTGTGGTAATTCATACTATTTTTCATTACTACTGTCTCTTAAATTTCAGTCATCTTTTGAAATTCAAAAACTAAAAATAAATAAATAGCGCTAAGGAAACAAGATTATGTAAAAATGACAGAAAATCAGAAAGATACAGATTTTTTTTTTTCCTAAATTTTCAAGGCAAGGAGCTGAAGGGAATATGATCCCGCTGCAGTGGATATGGATAATATAAAGAAGATACAATATTAAAAACATTGTAAACAGTGCATAGATAGTTTCTGAACATCTGACACTCACTCAGGATGCTGCCCTCAGCAAAAGAAGTCATTTTGGATGTGAATGTTCCCTGGTGAATAAGAGCAGAGAAGTAGAAGGCTGCTAATGGCTTTTGAGAAAGTATGTGAGCAGCAAGTGTTTGAAGATAAAGGAAGAACAGTCCTAAATCCTGGAAAAAACAGCCCATTAATCAGTGACTGTAAATGGGAGGTTTAAATGAAGAAACACTTG
The DNA here is from genome assembly GCA_013398735.1 of Nothocercus julius. Classification (NCBI taxonomy): domain Eukaryota; kingdom Metazoa; phylum Chordata; class Aves; order Tinamiformes; family Tinamidae; genus Nothocercus; species Nothocercus julius. The sequence continues at coordinate 3,408,216 of VZSV01000022.1, forward strand.
GCAGACTTGGAATCTAATATGTGCAGACTCCACAAGGCATCTTGTCTAATAGAGCAGCACAAATAAAAAGGGTACTAAAATTTCTGGATCCAGGCATGTCTGTCAGCACTGTAATGACATTTTAACTCATGGCCATATGAATTTTCATAGCAGATTACAATAAATGTTCATCTAGTTCAGTCCTTTGTTTCTCAAGGGTGACCAGCCCCTGTGTCTCTGGCCAAGATCTCTTTCTCCCTTCTCTTTTTTTGGTATAAAAGTTAGGCTGATAGATGGCTTTTAATAATTGTAATATAGAATCTCCGTAAAAGAAATAATAGATTTTTTGATGTAAAACATAAATGTTCCTGGATTTGGTGGAACAAGAAATTTCTCAAGGATGAGCTGTAATGAGCACTACTTCATTAGCAATGATTCAGTGTAACTTTTGTAAACTCTCAGTACAAAAGGATCATGAGTCTTTTCTTCAAAATTCCTTTTTTTTTTTTTTTTTTTTTTCCTCAGATTTTTTCTCAGGGAACCTGAGAGAAACTGAGAGAGAGCTACTTCTGGCTACTGCCAAAGCTGCAGAAAGCTACTGGGCTGCTGTTAAGCTGGCATGAAGGCCAAAAGACAAGCAAGAAACTGCTCATTTTCTCTTCAGCAGAAATAAAGAGGAGTTGATATGAATTTTCTCTCACCAAAGTAGCTAAAAGAACTGTGCTACATTGTCTCAAAGCAAGAATAGCTTTATTTTTGTTAACACCTTGCCATGTATAAACTCCTGTTTTTCCATTGGGGCTTGTAGTCAGTCCTAAGGACTAGACTGGAAGTCTGGAGCTCTGGGCTTGACTGTGTCTTAGTCTGCATCTTCCTTGGGAAAATCCCTCTCTGTGTGTGTTTTAGGACCCATCTGCAAAATGACCTTTCTGAAGAGGTATGAAACCTGTGGTTTCCCTGTGCGATGCAGTGCTATATGTTATTATCACAGCAAAGGGTGCCCTTGAACATCAGTTGCTGGATTCATGTAAATGCTACTGTGAGCTGAGGGAGCAGAACATCAACTTTTGATGAATATCATACACAGTTCTTCACATACTGTTGTTCTATTTTATTTAAGCTAGTGGTTAGAAGCCTAAATCAAATTTTCATGTCTTTCTTTAGTCCTTTTACCTCTTACAAATAGAGACTTGCACTGCTAATAGTTTCATGTGAAAAAAATAAGGATTTGCTCATAGAGTTTCTCTTTAAGTAAATGTCAGACAAGTCAACATGTCAAACAGGTTTCTGAGGTATTTGCAATTTCACAGGGGCAGACAACATAATTTAAACCTGAGAATTGAAATTTGACTATGGAGTGCCTTTTATTCTTTGCTGTAGTTAGCGGTAGACAAGAGGCAATGAAGCCTGTATTGAAATATATTTTTTTTTATGTTGGTTAGTATTTTTAAACTATATTTATGTTGGGTAATGTTAGGAGAAAGGGCATCAGGTTAGGGTGCTGGAGGTTTGGATTCAGTTTTTGAACTTTTTCTGCTTTGTCAATGACTTTGGTTACATTGCCTCCCAACCATGACCTTAATTATGACCCTCATTTGTTTGAATTATGAGGTCCAGAGGTTAAGAAAGAAAAGCAAGCAATGGCTGTGTGTTATTGTTGCTTTATAATTGCTAAAATATTAACAAAGAAAGGTATTCCAAGTACTACTATTTTTTTCTTCTCATACTATCAAAAATAAGTCTTGGCTTAGAAATCAGAAGAAAATGGCTCATTTTGAAAAGAAAAAATTTTCATGAGTCTGTAAAGGAAAAAGTCTGGACTACCCTCCTGGACTTCATTTACAGCCTTAAAACATGACCCTTATGATTAAAAAAAAAAAAAAAAAAAAGTTAAAAAAAATCACCTATATTGGAAATAATTTGGGAGAAAGATCCAGTAAAGACTCTAACTTTCAACAAAATTTGAATATTTTTTACTTTGCAACAGCAGATGGGTATGTCCCCAGATACAGGCTGAGAGGTAACTTGCGGACCTCAATTCACAAAGGAATACAGCATCATGTGTGTTTGGGAGAACCTTCTTCTTTTCTTGAATAAATGAACTCCAGGGGGATTATAATTGCGGCAAGGTAGGTTGTAGCTTGGAATGAGAGATCTTATTCCCAAATGAAGTAGCGCTGAGGAAGCTAAGGTCATTTTGTGAGGATTCATTGTATTGTTATCAGATAAGTCACATTTTGAATCATCAGCAATGCTCTCCATGGACTCACCTAAACTTACCACAGAGAGTTTGTTTTCATCTCAGATATAGTTGCTTTGTTTTTTCCTTTTATAGCTGCGTATTTGTGATAGAAACTAAAGCTGTGACAGTGCCTGAACTAGGAACAAAGCTGGCATTCAGCCTGTAAGGCATCTGCAATCCATAAAGGTAGCAATGCCAATATTGGCATTTGCCTTGTTTCTGGTGTCACAGTTCTGCTGTTGAGAGCAGCCCATATTAGAGCTCTGATCTGGCGCAGAAATCTCTCCATTCCCTGGAAGAAAGATTTTTGCTGTTGTGGTGCCAATTTTTACAACGATGCAAGATACTGGTTTTGGAAGGGGCGTAAAATGAACAACTAGCAGAAATTTCTCAGGAATCTCCTAGGAAATGTGTGTGGCTTGTGGGTCTTCTGTGTTTTGCAGCAGCAGAGGCATCATCTGCTACATTTTCAGCTATCACAGAATGGTTGATATTGGAAGGGACCTCTAGAGATCATCTAGTCCAATCCCCCTTCTCAAGCAGGGACACCCAGAGCACGGGGCACAGGGTGGCAGCCAGGCCGGTTTTAAAGAGAAGGAGACTCCACAACCTCTTTGGTCAGCCTATGCTAGGGCTCTATCAACAAAGGAAAAAAAAAAAAAAAAAAACAAGAGTGGCTGGAGTGGCTGGATTTCCTCTAGAGCAGATGTATATTAAATGGATATGACTGTGACTCTCTGAAGAAATTTAAAATGCATTTATTTTAGGAGATAGATTACAGAATAAAATAGCTGCTGTACTGTGTAGCATGAAATGACTTACAATACCTGAATCGCAGAGAAAAAGACAGCCATGATTATTTTGGGAATATATGTGGAATTCAAATGGAAATCCTGTAAAATATTTCTTTTTTTTTCTTTCAAATTCTTCAAAAGGCTTCACTGAAAAACAAATCTAACACATAAATAGATCAGGCTTTTTAAAATCTCTACCTTACTCTTTGCTTTAATCATTTGTGGCTGTAGCAAGATCTTCGTTTCCCTACCTGCTTCTAGATCCAGCAAGGCCCAAATACTTTATTGTTTTTTAAGCCAGGGTGCAAAGCTGGGCAGAGGTCAAATTCAATGACCATTCACATTTCTGAGTGGATGGAGTATATCCCGCTACGTTGTTGATCAGAAGAAGGCAAGAGAAAAGTTCTTGAGACGCTGCACCATAAATAGTGCTCATGGTGCATTAACTGAACCTGTTGCAGCCTCCTCCACGTGCACCACTGTCCCTACGGTGACAGATTACAGTGACTGATTTCTCCTGCGAGGACAGATGAGATCTGTGGGCAGCTCAGTCTGCGGAGGCGCTGGAGCTGCCGTGTGGGTGACAGACACTATTCATTCATGGGAGACTGATGGGGTGCCCCCAAAACTCAGCCTGCTGTGGAGTGCATAGATCATAGATCATAGAATTGTTATGGTTGGAAAAGACCCTCAAGATCATCGAGCCTAACCCTAAGTCCTCAACATCATACCTGTTAAATCATGTCCCTAGGTGCCTCGTCTACTCCTTTCTGCAACACTGTCAGAGACAGTGATTCCACCACTTCCTTGTGCAGCCTGTTCCAATGCTCAAATATTCTTTCTGTGAAGAAATTTTTCCTAATATCTAACGTGAACCTTCACTGGCACAACTGGGGACCATTTTCTCTTGTCCTAGCAGTAGTTGTTCTGGAGAAGAGACCGACCTCCACCTCGCTACAACCTCTTTTCGGGTAGTTTTAAAGAACGATAAGGTCATCCCTGAGTCTGGTCCCAAATGGCTTGCACACGGGAGACAGAAAAGCCTACCAAAATATATTCACAATAACTCTTGTGAGATACAAGACTCCTTATCTCCCCTGCACCCCTTTTTCTTTTAATCTTCTTCTTCAGAGAGATGATACATACATCTTTAGACTACTGTGTAAGTTTTGGGGTTTTTAGTAATAGGATTACGAAATAATAGATTTGGAAAAACGATAAGATTCATGAAGGAGGAAAAACTCTACAGATACAAACTAGCATGAAGGAGACAACAGTTGGTGTAAGGAGAAATAGTGAAGACAGCTGACGAGCCACATAATGTGACTAAATTAGGCAGCGCTCAGTCACTCAGCCACTGCTGCTACAGGCACTTTAGGGGGAAATACGAGCATCAGAGATGATTCCTGTAATGGATACAGCTGCTTGAAGACTGCACATCCAGCAGGGGAATATATGCCTTGATAGCCTAAGACTACACATCCCAGAAGAGATTATTCAACCACCAATTTCATTTGAAATATTCCCTTGTAGCACCCAATTCCTTGCACAGTGCTTTCTGATTCAGAATACATAAACCCTGCTGATGAATAAGCTAAGCTTGTTCTTCCAGCTGCACTGAACACATGAAGTTCCTTTTGGAAAGAAAAGAGCAACATCAAGTCTGTGCACTAAGTAATGTGACGGTGATGCCAGGTGGTTTGTAAACAAAAGTGTCACATCTATCAGTAGTGATACAGAGCATTCAAAGGTAATATCTGTATTGTACTCAGCTGCAGAGCACAAAATTGTTATGGATGGAAAAGAGACTCTTAATGGAAAAGGCGGAGCAAGGAAAAAATCACATCTTTCAAAATTTTCACTGCAAATCTAGTTTTACTTGTCTGTCTGTAGTCTTTTTCTTTTTCTTTAGATCTGAAAGCATTGCAATTGTACCTTTAAGCAGAAAATAAAAATCTGCAAAATCAGGAAACAGCAAAGTTCACACCTTTCTCCTTTAATAGCAACAAAAGTTATTATATGGGAGTTCTGTATCTGATGATGTACACAGATATAGTTCAGGAAGAGTGTGTTAGACAGTGAAGGTGGATTGAGAACTGGCTGAATGGCAGAGCTCAGACTGTCATTGTAAATGGAACTGAGTCTAGTTGGAGGCCTGTGGCCAGTGGTGCCCCGCAGGGGTCACTACTGGGCCCAGTGCTGTTCAAATTCTTCATCAATGACTTGGATGAGGGCACAGATTCACCCTCAGCAAGTTGGCGGGCGATACCAAACTGAGTGAAGTGCCCGACACTCCCAAGGGCTGTGCTGCCAGTCAGAGGGACCTAGAGAGCTTGGAGAGTTGGGCAGAGAGGAACCTCCTGAGGTTCAACAAGGACAAGTGCAGGGTCCTGCACCTGGGGAGGAATAACCTCAGGCACCAGGACAGGTTAGGGGTTGACCTGTTGGAAAGCAGCTCCGCAGAGAGGGATTTGGGAGTCCTGGTTGACAGCAAGTTAACCATGAGTCAGCAATGTGCCCTTGTGCCCAAGAAGGCCAATGGCTTCCTGGCCTTTTTTTTGTTTGTTTTTATACAATAAAGTAATAAAGCTCTACAATGTACTATTATTGTGCAGATAAGCATTTTCCTTGAAGAATCTGTAATATTCTCAACATATTTCCAGTTCTCTGTCACCCTCCTGTTCCAGTTCTTTTTTACCCTTACGGTAAGGAAGTTCTTCATACGGAATATGTTGGCTACTAAAAATATTTGCATTAGGTCTGTAAGCGAGCAAGCAAGCAAGCTCGCAAAAACAAACAAACAAACAAACAAACAAATCCCCCAAAATTCTCTCTTGTGTTTAAATCCAGTCAAATATCTTTTATATACTGCACATAATGAATATTCCTCCTTTCCTGTTTGGTGTCCTCCTGACAAGCTCCTTGATATCACCGCTTAAGGCATGCAGGTTTTTTGCGAGCCTTTGCTTGTTGCATTTATACAATGAAATATTGATTTCTTTAAAAAAATCTGCTTTGCACATCCTGATGTGCAAAGGGTATTCTAGAGGCAGTTTTGCACTATTGCTGAGGATGGGAAGAGACTCTAAAGACTGGAGTATTCACTGTTTACTCTTATCATCGCCATTCCATTTTCAACAGTAGAAGCAGGGTAGAGTTAAAGCATACTCTGAAAATATGAGTTCCGAAAAAAATGATACTGAAGGAGGTATAAGTACCATGAAATATTGATCAAAAATCTTTGTTTTATTTGAGAAATCTTACTGTGTTCTGTTGGGGTACTAAGTGTTCCTCCTGGATGTTCTATCCATATTCTTCTGTTATCTCTCATCTTGATTACAAACCCTCTAGGGGCCTTCTCTGCACAGCACCCTGTAGAAGAAAAGTGTGGTTCAAATACTGCCATACAAATAGCAATGTGGGCTAAAAATAATCAAGAATCAACATATAACATGTTCTGATTTATGAGAGAAAAAAAAGATGGCCATAAATCATACCCAAATAGTAGGATTAAACATGCAAACTGAGTGGTTCAGGGCCTTAGCTTCAGGGCACTGCACTTTCATGATGGTTCAAGTCAGATGCTGCTTGATCTTGATTGAGATCTTGTACTTTTTGAAATTATTTTGGTAGTCTACATAAAACTCCTGATACACATGCACTATTAGAGAAGAGATGACATTTGCTGTCCGTATAAGAAAAGGAGTTAATGACAAAATACTGGATATTGCCAAGTTCAGCTGGCTTACTTGAATGTGACTGCTAGGTCAGCACATGTTCCAGTATGACCTAAAGATGAGCTCACCCAGCCATAGATCTAGACTTAAATAAATGCAAAGATCCAGCCTCGCAATGCAGTTCTCACTGAGGTGGGCCATGAAGTGCATTAGCAAGCCAGTATAAAATGTATTGTGTGCTTCCAGCTGTGCTGCAGCCATTCTGTTCAGATTTAGGAGACAAATTTAAGAGGGCAAGGGTTGACAGTACTGAAACACTCAGGGAAAATAAACATCTAAAACAAGGTTAGAGCACTCATAAAGGGTGCAGCAATTGTGAAGAGTGCTAATGAAACCTGTTTTGAAAACTGGGTTCATCTTTGAACTTTTTTTTTTCTCAAGGAAGAGAATGATAACATTATCTTGTATATGTTTTAAATTTGTTTCTGTAACTCTGAAGGTGTTCCCATACAGAATGGGAATGCTTTTCCCATTCTCTTTAGCTTTTCCTTATATAATATCTTCTGAAAGCTTGAAACTTTCCTAATGGGGACATATTGCAGTAATTCATCTTTAATTTTTTGGATGTCTCCTTGATTTTGAGTAATGAGGCAGAGAGAGAGGAAGCTTCAGAACTACCTTCTCTGCAACTTACAGTGTTATTACACGTATTTCTGCTCTGTTAGATCCTAATATCTCGGTAACAATTTAGGTTCTAGGGAGAGCATTGAGAATTTTTAGAGCATAGTTGCATTTGATTTGAAATCATTAAGGGTTTTATTTTTTAATTCTTCTCCATCTCTGTTCGTAATATTAGATGAGACCACATCTTACAAATTTCACAAATGAGTGTTTATTTCAAAGACTATATACAAAGTGCTATATGGAGGTCCATGTGGAGTTCAGTATAACTCCGTAGGTGGTTGGTTGTGCATTCACAGCAATGTGAAGGGCAAGGTATCTTGTGTGTTCACACAACTTACAGCTTTATACATCCCAGAAAGATGTTTTAGGCCTTCAGTAATTTTGCACTGCTTCTGTAGCTGCTCTGCAGACAACTAGCATGCCCCTTTTCCTTCATTTTGATGTTATATTCCACCAGAACAGTGAAAGAGGAGATGACAATTATAGTTCAGCATTATTGTTGTCTGCTGTCTCTTCGGACGCAGTGTCATCCAGCTTCATCTGCCCCTCATCGCTGATGAAGGCAAAAGGAAATAAGCTGTTCTGTGGCCATGCTTACTCATACAACTGTGAAGTATCACACAGTTAAGTCTGCCTGTTTTCCGAGAACAGAGAAAAATATCAGCCTGGGTGGACCATCATGGAAGCTAATTTTTTTTCAAAATTCTATGGAAATTCAATGATATATTGTGATTTTTTTCCCCAAATGCTTCAAATATACATATAATTGAAAGGAAAATAAAGAGCAGTGTTTTGTGAAAATTATAGGAAGAGAATCAATACACTGTACACATCAGCACATTACAGTGTGCTCTGCCTTCATCACGGCTATTTTGAAGTGTTATTTGAAATAAATAAAACTTTTCATTCATGTCATTTAGTAGTTCATTCTATCTCTTTTTCAGTGGGACAGCTGGCAGGGTAATATACTACTCAAACTCAGTAAATGTGGCAGATTGCCTTCTTTTTATATCCCTGAGATTCATCTGCATTTCTTTCTACTCAGTGGTGTGCTGCAGGACCATTTGTACTCTATGAACTTTGCAGTATCTGCCTTTTTCCTAACATTACACATTTCTGTAGTTTTGGATGATGGCGATTTAGAATTTTTTGAGAGAGAGAGAAAAAGGAATTTAAAACTATAAAAAATTGAGAAATGGACTCTATAATCTTAGAAGATATGCAACACACTATATAATGAGTTTCATGCTAGCTCTCAAAAGAAAGTCATGAGCCTGAGCTAAAAGATGGAAAACTTAAAGAGGAACCACTATGTTTGCTTTGCAAAGGAGTTTCAAGACGGGCGCTTAGCAAAACCAAGAATATTACTAAGCAAAAAAAAACTAAGCTGTATTCAGTCATTGCCTCTCTGGAAGAAAAATCTCCTTCATATCTCTGAGGTGCTGTACATTAACCTACAAGAATTTTAAGACTTAACAGGATCTGGAAACCAATAGGTGCAGAGTCATATTAGTTTGGTTAATGGGCAATTATGCACATGCTATCATTACCTTCTGAACTGTTCCTTGAAGCAGAAGGCCAGCTGCAATTGTGTAAGGAATATTGCCAAACAAGAGATTATTAAAAAGTTATTTGGTTTCTCTGGCTTTGTCACAAGATTTTATGAGAAGTCTTTTTTCCCCTTGCCTTCTCTCCCTTTCCCTTCCAGTCCCATCCCATGGCCCTGGGGCTGACATTCTCCTCCTTATCTCCTCGAGATGAGAACTCCCCGTAACTCTTCCCACTACCCTTTCCTTACCCTCCTCTGGCAGTGTGATGGGAACAGAAGCATTTTCCTCATCCTCTTTCATCTCACTGCCCTGTTTTCCACTCTGATTGCTGGTCACGATCTCACAACATCTCTGTGTCACCACACAGCAGAGTCACTGCCTTGTTGCCTGCCAGGCAGTGGCAGGAGGCATGGCATAGAGGAGGAAGAGAAAGGCTCAGAAGAACCTCTTTTACAGACCTCTTGCTTAAGACCTCTTTTATCTCTTTTTAATGGAAGAAGGGAGGTAGCTTTTGGGTCTTGAGGTTCTTTACCATGATTTACCAGCTCTCCATGTTCAAACAAGCTGTCCAATAAATTTGGATTGAGTATTTGAAACCTGCAAAGAATTAGCTCAAACTACAATTAAAGGAAAAGGGTGAAGGACATAAGGTAGACCGGTGTAGAAAGGAAATATCAAAATTAGATTCATTGTAATTTAGAGTATTCAGGTTCATCTTTCCAGTTCATTGATTTACAGCACAGCACATGGTGTGAATTTTATTTTATTTGTTATTTTTATTTTTTTAAGGACAATACATGTTGCAAACCGGAGCTTTACTATAACAGTAAACCATTTGGAAGGAGATATTTAGTTATTTGGTGCAACACTGATAGATCCTTTCCTTTAGATAAGTTAACCTCAAGTAATAGTCTGTCAAGAAATAAAACTTTTTTTTTTTTTTCTATTGAAACCAGATCATTCTGGTAAAAGCCTAAGCTGTATAAACACAAAGAAGTGTCAGAGAAGTTTGCCATATACAGAGAGAAAGAGGAATAATCTGAGAGAAAAAAAGCACTTTCTGAGTGATGAAAGACTTGTTTCTGTGAAGCACATTTAAAGGAAGATTTTTTTTTTTTCAAAAGTAGGAAAAAAATATGCAAGGGACATTTTGAAGAAATATGAGTATTTCTGTAGTAATAGTTACAGATTAATGCTACAATATATCAGAATGCCATGCCATTAAAATAGCATTCTGAATCTTTTCCTGGCTTGCTTCCCAGCAATTACAATAGTACTAGAATACGGTACGTAGACAACGTGCCAAAATTTGTATTGGTTAAAAGATAGAGGAATTATGTCCTTTGGTAAATGACAGTGACTGTAATCTCATCAAGAGACAGAAATGAGCCAGATTCAAGTGACACTGCTGAGATCACCCGAATGGTGAGGAGATACTTAAAGACAAATTAAAGGGTGTATCTAGTACTTCAGGACAAGTCAAGCCCTGTTGTGCTGCACATTTTTCTTACAGAAGAGGAAAGCTTTCTAATGCTACTAAGTATACCCTTTTGTAGGCTGATGAGAGTGAGACCAAATTCCACAGATTTCTAGACTCATTATGGATATTCCGGCTCTCTGAAAAGTAGGGATGGGATAAAATGTGATTTCTTTTGTGTATGGAAGCCATTTTATTTTGCAAATGACCACACAAGGTAAGCATTTTGAGTTTTTCAAGTGAGAACATACTAACATTTTTCCCAGGCTCATGCAGCTTATGATGTTATAATAAATGCTCATGATAGTCTCAAATCATAGCTAGTGCCTAAAGAAAAGATGTAGCAAAAGGCTTGTTTACATAAAATATAACAAACCTTTCTATAATTAAACAGCTCTGCTGTTTTGATGAGCCAAAGGGACATCTATGCAGCAAAAGAAATCACTCTTCAGATCTCCTACCCCCAGCCAGGTAATAGCATGACCCTCCCGTTGTCCTGCTGGTTAGATCACTTTTTAGGGCACCATCAAGCAGGATGAAGCTGTCATTCTCATCACAACCTATTCCTTACCAGAGAGGGTACCTTTTGAGATAAGTGCCTGACAAGTAAAATTACTTGTGCGATCATAAATCTTTCCTGTTTTGTTTCAGCTGTAACCTTCGATTATTAAGAGATGAGTGCTTGCATTAGGCACACCAAAGTCACTTTATTTTCCAGGATTAAATTTAAGTCTTTTGGCTTGTAATATTTCACTAAATTTGACTCTTTCTTTACAGAATGCCAGCTTACTTTACATTGAGCAGATTAATAGTCACACAACAATGCATTTTTTATTATAAAAGGATGGGAATATATTGTTTTCCCATGGAGATTACAAACAACTATAGCATCATTCCATTGACAGATGTAAATTGATGCTTGATGCCATGCTGATTGATTAATCTCCTTTAGCTAAGACATAAAGGGTAGATACAGATTCAGTTCAATCTAGAAAATCAAAACCTTATCATGTATAATATGTACCTACTTTTAAAAATGCTTTTATTGTTATTTATAGAGAGATATAATGTAAGAGTGATTAAATTAATGGTTTCAAGGCAGTGATGAGAAAATTGCTGGTTTCATTGTACTGCTTAAGTACTAATAATTTTCTGAGACTATTGTAGCTCTTCTATAAAATCTTGCCCAATTGCATGGATTGCTAGCATTGCATAAAGCTAACATTTTCTTGCCAGAAATACACACACAAAAGTGTTACGGACCACTACAGAGAGAGAGAAAAAAAAAAAAAAAAAAGATTCTCAGAAAACCAACACTGGAAGGGAAAATATTTCAGGGACTTCATGGCACAGGATCCCTGAATACAAAGCAAGAACTCTGAGCTCTCTCTCCCTTGAAACTATACGGTGCCTTCTTTATACAAAGTAAGGCTTCCCCTAAAGCACACATCCCTTTCCCTAAGGATGTTCTGTCTTGGACAGTGAGGTCAACATATTATCCTCTTTATGTTAATGGCTGTACTTCTAAGGATGAAAGATGTTTTCCCAATAAATTACATATGTTTAAAGTAACTGTACTTTGTTTGTACTTGTATTTTTATACATATATATATAAAAATCAAATTAAATCTATATATATATTTAGGCATAGGTGCAATCCTCATCTAAGTAATAGGAGGTTTGTGTTTTTTCTCCTCCCAAAAAACAGCTTCTTGATAAGCTTATCTAAATATGCTTAAGTCTATTTATTTATTCTAAAAATTTCGATTTTTATTCTAAATTAAATAAACTTATCTGAAAAACATTTTAATAACTACCTGAAAATTTCACTATTTCAATACTTCCGTCAAACCCCTGGTACGGAAATTGCACAGTAGACACATCACTTGAGTGAGATTATATTATGATAACTTTGTCCTCACTGAGAGAACACACTCCCCACACACTTAGAGAAAACTGCATCACAGAATCACAGACTGGCTGAGGTTGGAAGGGACCTCTAGAGATCATCTAGTCCAACCCCCCTGCTCCAGCAGGGACACCCAGAGCACGGGGCACAGGGCGGCATCCGGGCGGGTTGGGAAGGTCTCCAGAGAAGGAGACTGCACAGCCTCTCTGGGCAGCCTGTGCCAGGGCTCTGTCACCCTCACAGGAAAGAAGTTCTTCCACACATGGAGATGGAACTGCCTGTGTATCAGTTTGTACTCACTACCCCTTGTCCTGTCACTGGCCACCACTGAGAAGAGTTTGGCCCCATCCTCCTTTACGTTCTCCCCTCGGGTACTTGTACATGTTGATCACATCTCCTTTCAGTCTTCTCTTCTCTAGACTAAACAGGCCCAGCTCGCTTAGTCTTTCCTCATACGACAGATGCGCCAGTCCCTTAATCATCTTTGTCGCTCTACGCTGGACCCTCTCTAGAAGCTCCACGTCCCTCTTGTACTGAGGAGCCCAGAACTGCCCCCTATACTCCAGGTGTGGCCTCACCAGAGCTGAGCAGAGGGGCAGGATGCCCTCCCTCCATCTGCTGGCAACGTTCCTCCTCATGCAGGCCGGGAGCCCATTGGCCTTCTTGGGCACAAGGGCACGTTGCTGACTCATGATTACCGTGTCATCAACCAGGACTCCCAAATCCCTCTCCATGGAGCTGCTTTCCAACAGGTCAACCCCTAATCTGTCCTGGTGCCTGGGGTTATTCTTCCCCAGGTGCAGGACCCCGCACTTGTCCTTGTTGAACCTCAGGAGGTTTCTCTCTGCCCAACTCTCCATCCTGTCTAGGTCCCTCTGGCAGCGCAGCCCTCTGGAGTGTTGGTCCCTCCACCCAGTTTGGTATCATAGAATCATGGGATCATTAAGGTTGGAAGGGACCTTTAGAGATCATCTGCAAACATGCTGAGAGTACACTCTGTGCCCTTATTCAAGTCACTGATGGATGAGTTGAACAGCACTGGGCCCAGTATTGGCATCTGAGGGACACTGCTGGCCACAGGCCTTCAACTAGACTGGGCCCCATTTATTATGACCCTCTGAGCTCTGCCATCCAGCCAGTTCTCAATCCACCTCACTGTCCACTCATCTACCTCACACTTTGGGAGCTTCCCCATGAGGATATTATGGGAGACGGTGTTGAAAGCCTTGCTGAAGTCAAGGTAGACAACATCTACGTCTCTTGCATCATCCATTCAGCCCGTAATCCCACTGTAGAACATTATCAGGTTGGTCAAATGCGATTTCCCCTTGGTGAATCCATGCTGACTACTCTTGATCAATTCTTCTCCTTGACATGCCTAGAGATGGTCTCTAGGATGAGCTACTCCCCTTTCCAGAGACAGAGATGATCACCTATCCAGGGTTGGAGGTGAGGCTGACTGGCCTGTATTTCCCTGGTCCTCCTTCCTGACCTTTTTGAAGACTGTAGCAACGTTGGCTTTCTTCCAGTCCTCCGGCATCTCACCTGCCTTCCATGACCTCTCAAAGAAGTTGGAGAGTGGCTGAGCAATAACCCCCACTAATTCCTTCAGCACTCCCATGGGTGCATCCCATCCCATCCCATCCCATCCCATCCCATCCCATCCCATCCCATCCCATCCCAGCAGGGCCCATAGATTTATGGGTGTCCAGTTAGCCTAACCAATCTCTAATCCAGTCCTCCTTGGCCAGAAGAAAGTCTCCCTCTCTCCCCGTTTTTCATATGTCATATCATGGGACTTCATCCTGAGAATGGTGTTATGTAATAACGAATTAAATTTTGACTTGATATTATAAGACAGCATAGATAATTTAGATTTCAGAGTGAGGAAAGGAATATATTGTGTAGTCCATGGGCAGAACCTACCACTGATGTAAGTGAGAAACTCTCTGAATATTTATCACATGCTATTTTTTATTATTACACACAAGTGCATGCTAAGTGTAACAGTTATTACAATATGCCTAAAAATACCCAGGTGCTCATGAAATTCTTCTAAAAGTTTCTCAAGAAGGACTAAGATATGATGGGGGAAAAAAATGACATCTGCAAGCTGCAGACCTGTAATTCATATAAGCCAAAATACAAAGCTTTAAAAAATTAATGATTTATCAGTTCCTCACTTGGAAGATACAAAGAGATACAAAACTTCCATTTTAAACCCAGAACTGCTTTATTGTGTAGCTTAGAAGTGCTGCCTTCAAAAAAAATCTTTGAACAATGTTCTCCTCATGGTTTTCATTATGCACAGATCCTAATCCATATATAAAAATGCACTAGAGTTTTTGTGCTTATATGTATATATGTGGTTATTACAATTATTCAACCCATTACCGCAATTGGAAATGGATAGCAATATAATCATTGTGTCTGTCTTTAATTCTGGCTGCAAACAGCAGTGATCTATATTTGCATTTATTTTTTTTGTCAAGAGAGCAATTCCACTCATGCAAGCCAATGTTACTAAAACATTTTAATAGCCCTTATGTTATTAATGGTTCCTGTGATTTTTCTGCTTTTGCTAAGTATTTATTTGTACACACTTTTGTGTTTTTGTTTCAAGATGCACAAGAGAGAATATTGGGAATATCTTCAGCTGATATAAATCACTGTAGGCTCCCTGATTTCTTGCATATGCATGTTTTCATCAGCTGAAGTATTAGACCTGTTTTTCTGCTGTTCCTGAGCAGCACAGCCATGCTATTATTTTTGTCTGAACTGTCTGTGCTGAAGTTTGCTAAGCTCAAGGTAAGTCAAGTATGTTTCAGCAGAGGACTGAGTCACTGTCATTGTTATTTCCATAGGAACTGGAGCTGCCAGGTTTAAACTCAGCTAGAGTAATTAACTAAACCAAGAAAATGTAACTAAAACTCTATGCAAGTTGGCACATTGAATTCACATTTGTTATTTCAAGAGAAATGTAGTGTTGCTGTTGATGGCATAATAATTTAAGCACGTGCTTAACTTAGAAATTAATCATACCTGAGGATGCAGGGGGGTTGGACTAGATGATCTCTAGAGGTCCCTTCCAACCTTAAGCATTCTATGATTCTATGATTCTATGTGAGAGTTTATGTACATGTCTAAGTGTACTGCTAAATCAGAAAATACATCCTTACGTCAGAGTTTGTCAAGCTATGTGACAAATGTAGCTCTCATTTTTCCACAAGTCACATAAAAAGGTCCAGATTTATGTAACTATATATATTATTCTTAAGTATTTATTGAATAGTTTATATAACAGTATTCAGTCTAGGTGTGAATAACCTGCTTAGAATGTATATTTGTCACACAATCGTGACAGAAATTTTGATAACCGAGATCTTTTTTTTTAGTAGACCACTGAGAAGCTGAAGCCTAACCCTTTTACACCAGAATGATATGGATTTGATGTGTACTTGCCTCTGCCTTTCTACATCTCTCTACTGCTCTTGTAGTGCTTATGCTAATCATTGACACACCAAGGTAAAGATTCAACTCACTGGTAAGCAAGGATGATGCTGATTTTAGCTGCAAACAAATCCATGCTACCAACTGCTGTTTTATTCTTAAGTGCTATTTCTTCATTTTCCTGCAGACTGTAACCTGAAGGTTAAAACGTTTTATTTACCTTGATACAGGTTGAGAATTTGTGGAAGTTTAAAAAAATTTTCCTCACAAAAGAGTACTTGGAATTACTGAAGCTCAGGGATTTGGGATCAAGGGATTTGATATGCTTTCAGCAAATAAATGCTCTGTTTCCTTTTGGTGGAAAGTTTGGAACATGTAAATACCAGGATGCATTTAAATGTACTAGAAAGTCTGCTTCTCTCTTAGCAGGCAGTGTTCTGTTGGTTCTGTTACCAAATGATTTTCCTCAGGACTTAAATTGACAAACAAGGGCTTGTGTGATCGAATGGTTTATGTATAGAGATAGATAGATACGG
This sequence comes from Nothocercus julius, assembly GCA_013398735.1. Classification (NCBI taxonomy): domain Eukaryota; kingdom Metazoa; phylum Chordata; class Aves; order Tinamiformes; family Tinamidae; genus Nothocercus; species Nothocercus julius. Next base: position 3,424,514 of record VZSV01000022.1, read on the forward strand.
GACCTGAAGCAATCCTTGGGCCCTTTGGGTGTTGCCTGGAACTCATGCAGGTATTTCTAAACTTACTTAGAGGAGCTATAGAAAACACTGAAGAACACATTAATTAATATACTTTTCTGGAAAATGACAAGGAAGGATGTTTCAATGATTAAGAAATTAATCTGGTACTCAGGAAGACTGTGGTCAAGCACTCATTCTGTCATGGGCTTTTGGGCAGAGTTTTGGATGCCTGAACACAGACAATTGCCATTTAATGTCGTGGTCTCCAGTTGTTGATGCAGAAGAGCAGAGGTCTCCTGCAGGTTCTGTGTCATCGCTGCCTGCCTGCTGAGATGTTCTGGGCATAGTAAGCAGCTTTTAATGGCACTAGATAGATCTGTGAGAGAACCCAAATATCTGTGCCAGGTGTGACTTGGGCAAGTTGCTTAGGCTTCAGTTTTTAAGAGTCCGACATGCAAATCAATATTTTCTAAAAGCTCCAACTGTCCAACTTCATATCATGGCTGAGAAAGAAATCAAGAATCTTATCTATATTATGTAAGTATCTCTCTAGAAGTGGGTCTTTCTCAGGGTGAGGATATTTGTAAGATGAGTGGTAGCAGGGCCAGCAGTGTGGACCCCAGCTGGTATCTCTGCAAGATATAGTATGGTCCTTTGCACCAACCTACACTGGTGGATACTGGCATTAACCCAGACAGCATCACAGCCCAGTGAGAATATGTTTTTATTGTGCATCACTGATCTTCAGAGGGCTGTTGTGAGGGCTGGATGCCTTGAGAAATAGATGGCAACAGAAGTAAATTTTTCTTTTACAACCTAGACTGTTAAAATGCCTATCTCCTACTAGATCTCAGAAGAATGGGTACTAGTTAGGGCCTCAGTTACTTTTGAAACTGCTGTTGTAAATAATCGTTATGAGATCATTAAACTCAGTCTTTTCAGGAAGCAGTTGGATCTTGAAATATATTATTATTATCAAATTTGTTATGCTTAGTCATTTGCATCAAAAAAAATGCAGCTTTTCTTCACAGAAAAAGTAGAGGGCTCTGCCTTCATTTCTGTGACTTTTACCAGTTGCCCTATATTCCTGTGACAGAAGTGAAAGACCTGATTCATGTTCTTTCTCTTTTATTTAGTTAGCATGATATTTGTTCTTAGTTATTCTCTTAAATATTTTAAAAAATACAAAATGATGTTTAGAGTTTGATAAACTTTCACATTATGATAGGCTGAAGAAGAAAAAGAAAGCCAGAATTAGGTATGAGCATGACCTGACCTCTGCTTGTATGTCTCCTTGAATAAAAATAAGTCTCAACAGGCCATGATTTAGATATCAAGCCAAAGGATGGTAACAGTAATCAGGGGCTTAAAACTGTAAGATGAAATATTCTTACATTAAGTTTAAATTGAAGTCTTAAAAAATTTGAAAAATGTTTGATAATTTTTCACCATGTTTATAGATCACCAAACTAAACCTAGCTCTTGTTATTTGTTAAGTCTGCAGCATCTTGTATTATGGAAATATCCTCATTAGTAGTATTCTTAGTGGAATAATTGGGGTATTATGATTTTATATTATCTTCTCTGCAACCAGCAGATGACTACAGTGCATTTTTACCATTAATTTCAAATGTTCAGGGACAATACAAAGGAGCATTATAATTCCAATTTATATGACAGGCTTGAAAATTCTGCAGAAATACATCTTGTTTGTTGCAAGAGCAGTTTGAGTAGAATAAAAGTTCCTTAATTCTGTCTTTGTATGGATGGTTTCAATTTCACATAATTTTTATGTCACTGTAAACTTTATATTAAGATGGTATCTTGGTTTTTTTTTTTGGTAGCTGCCCATTTATTGTGTAGTTCATAATGAAAATGCTGACTAAGCTTTAATAATTCAATCTTAATTCAATTCAAATGTGCGAACAACATTATTCTAGCAGTATGGATAGTCATTTAAGGAATAAGTGTAGAGAATTGCCTTGGAGCAAAGCATAACTAGCACCCATAAGTTAAAGTTAGAAAAAAAACAGAAACAAAAATGTGTCTGACCATGAGTGGAGAGAACGATAATCCTGAAATCTCAGTAAAAGATATCTGTAATATGCAAATACATATAAAGAAACAAAAAATTCTGTAACAAGTACAGGGTTTTTGTTACAAACCATGAAATACAAAGCAAAAGGGGAAAAGTCTCCTAAAGCACTATAAGATTTTCCAAAGAAGGGATAAAAATTGTATCTTTCAACCTTCCAAGTAGCAAGTGGTGCATTTTCCAAGAAACTCTCTGAGACTTAAGTGAGCAGCTCTTACTGACTTTAAATGGAGGTCATATGGCTAAATTTCTCTAAGCGCAAGTTTGAAAATCTGCCCCCTAATGTGCTTCAGTAATTATCTGAAAACTTGTAGCAGAGAATTTTCTATTTTTCCTTCATGTGCACTGGATACAGGATTTAGATACCTTATCATCCTACATATTTCACAAGGAAAGTTTCTGAAGCGTTTACACTCTGTAATAAGCCCTAGCCAATAATTGCACATGAAGTTTGCTTGGTTCCCAGTCACTCTCTGCCGCTTTCTTTCAATCGCCGGAGTTTCCTTCTCTTCCTTTCTAGCTTTCAAATTGCCTTTCAAGCAGTATAGTGCATCCATGAGGAAATTTCTCAACAAAACCATACTTCCTTCATAGTGAATGGAGACAGTACCCCGCTTGTCCACTTATCTCCTACCTATAAATGGATATATACAGGACTGGGCTAAGTGTTAGAGATTCTTTTAGTCCTTCTTTACCTCTCTCATGTACTCTATCTCTTCCTTCTCTTCTTCCATCTTCCAACTTGCTCTTAAAATAGTGGTTTTTTTTGGTATCTGGTATGAGGATCAGGGAAATAAAATAGAATTTCACATTGGCTGATTACATACAAAATCATCTCACCTTCCAGTTGAAGAAACAATCCACTAAGAGGGATAACCCTGAGGAGGCTGAGACTGAAGGGGACTCATTCACACGAGCCTGTTCTCTTTCACCAAATGCACAATACATTCAGTAGCAATCAAGTGTTGTCAGCAGAAGTTCTCCTATTATTTTAAATCTTCTGCTAGAAAATAATTTTCTTATGCAAAATTATGCTGCTCCTTTTTTCCTAGACCATCATTCTCATGATTATAATTCACCAAGTCAATGTGTTATTTATATCCACACTTTACTCCTGTTGAAAAAGTTGAAACTTAGACATCTATTCAGTGTTTTCTGAGACAGACAGTGGACAGAAAGGAGTCGGGATTTTTAGCAGAGGAATTTTTTTTTTTCTTAGTAAAGTAGACTTTCTGCAGACACTGCATATCTTTTTCCTGGTAAGTAGGCAGGGTTTTCTGATCAAGGGTGAAGGCAACTGATTTTTTGTGAGTGTCATTTCTATTTCAAATTTAATGAGCACATTATATAAAAATCTTAATTGTAAGGAGATTTTTTTCATGAGATTTAATGGCCTGTTGCAGAGCCACTGTAGGGTGAGTAAATCATTCCAGGCAGCCTGGTTAGAGTGACTAGAGCACTAGCCTAGCTCAACTTTCTGGTGTGAGGAAATCAAAAATCCTGCCCAAGAGAGTAAAAGTCTTGCAAGTCTGTACCCTCACCTATTCTCCTTCCAGCTTCCTTGTTTCTTTTGGCACCTGATGTAGAGGACTTGCAGGAGACATTTGCTTGTATTTCACACCATGAAAATTTCCCTGTTGGCCAGATACACCCAGAACCCATTCTCATTCCTGTGCCTGAGGGTTGCACCAAAAGCAGTTGGTGAATCCAGGCTATATTCAGTAGCTGTTACTATTTTCTACCTCCTGCTGTTTCTTATGACTTCAATAAATGGTCATTCTGGGGAAAAAAAAAGAAAGAAAAAGAAAAAAAAGCAATTTAAAGACAAAGGATAAATGACAAATGCTAAATCAGTCATTAAACTTTTGCTTTTCTAGCAGAGAATATCGCTCTAAAAATTCTATATAACTGTAAAGCTGAAGTTCAAATTCATTTTAGGCAAGCATGACTGCTATTAGCAACTTTAAGGTAATCTTTATTCTTCTCCAGCAAAGAAGAAAAATGGTTTGCTGTCTGATGCTGACCTTAACCTACTTTGGATCAAACCTGTGTACAGTGGTAAACTTCCTCACGTGCCTCAAATCTGAAGATTTAGCTGCCATTTCCAGTTGGTAAATTCAGATATGGGATCCCAAACAGTATGGTGGGCAACTTTTCTTTTTTACGTCGCAGTCCAGACATTTTTTTTTCTACCTGAATAATACCGCATCAAAATATAAAAATAAGGCAAATTAGAATCCCTGGTTATTTAAAGTTTGTGACCGAGTTGTTACTGCTAAGGCTAAATGACAGTCGCTACTGCAGCTTTCTGCAACTGCTACGTCCATTTCCCAAATTACCATCTTCTTCCATGGAGATGTTTCACATCTTGCTCCTGCCCAAGGGCAATTTTAAAAAACTAGAGCTAAAACAGTATTTTTTTAATATATATATTTGATATTTTTTTAATATATATATGTATGGAGATAAAACCAAACTTTTCCTATCATTAAAAAAAAACCCAAAGTATAGCAGCTCTTTTTTTTTACCATTCTTACAGACAAAATAGCCATGTGCTGTAAGGGTCAATATCGCATAGGAAATATTCCACAGTGCTGAAGGAAATTATTTTTAAGCTGACCCACTCCTGATCCTACTTTACAGCAGTATGAATAGATCTGGAAGCAGAAGTCTCATAGGCTCCTTTTCCTGATGGGAAGCTATTCTAGGATTAGATCACACCACCTTTATGCAGGGCAGTCCTTGTTCTCAGACTTATTTCTTACACACTCCAATAGGTCTAATACATGTCATCAACATGCATTAGGCTTATCAGCCTCATCAACACAGATGAGGATTATACAAGTTATCTTTTAGTTGTTCTCTGTGCTTTATTCCTTTCTTAATACTCACACTACCATTTCAGAGATGCTTCAATTTATGTGAGATATTCAGATGTTAAATGACAAGAAGTCAAAGGACATTTAGAAAAAAATGGTCTTGCTGCAGCCAATGACAAATCTCTGATTAACTTCAAAGCAGCTAGAATTAAAAATCTTAGCTCCTTGATAGCGCAGAACTCTATTATATCTAGCCACATAGCCTCCCTACAAAACTCTTTCAATCAGTGCACTTGGTTTTATCCTCTCTGAAAAAAGTGAACATAAACACTTCTGTCAAGCACATTGATCTTTACAAATCAATGTCACACACAAATTTAAAACACTGATATTGGGTTCATTTTTAGGCTGCAAAGCTGAGACATACTTTAATTATCTTAATTTACGTCCTTCTCAATGTGAAATACAAGTTAGCAGCTCAAAAATATTTGCTTTGCAGATGAAGGGTTTTTTTTTTTTAATTCCTTTTTAGAGGGTATCTAAATTCTAGACTACAGTCCAATTAGTATTCTTTTTCTTTCTTCTCATAACTGTTTTGTAAAATCTCATCAAATATTTTGTTGAAGTCAAATATATTTCAGTTCACTTGTATTTTATCTAGTTGTTATATCTCTGAACAAGATTAATTTGTGTTGAGCAGCTTTGCTTTTGACAAACACACATTGCCTTGCCCATTCCAGGTACTTACAAATTACCTTAATTTTATTTATTTATTTATTAAGACAACTTTTGTGGCAACTAAATCCATCAGTTTCATATTTCTCTAGTCTCTCCATATCTTTATCTGGGAAACATTGGACTCCAAATATTAATCTTAAACCTGAAACACTAATTATGCTATGCAGAAATTCATTCATCTTTTGGCTCTGTTTTATCATCTGTTCTCTGTTTCATCCACGCATCAAATTAGCCTTAACAAATCATATTTGTTAATTAAAGATATGTTTCATAATATGGCCAAGGGTTATTACTATTATCAGTGACTTCTCACTGACTGTAAAGAAGCAGTTCATTTTTTAATGACTACTTCCAAATTTACTCTGCAGCTCCTAGAGCTCTTTCCCTTACTCTGGCTTCTGTTATTATTTTCTGCAGAGAGAAAACCTGCCGAGCCACTCTGGCTTTGCTGGGGAAGACGTGCTCCCTTTCCCTGGACACAGCGCTTCCTGGCAGGTCACCCGCACAGCCCAGGCCTAACCGGGTCCATTTTAGGCAAGCAAAAAAATAAAATAAAATAAAAATAAAATAAAAGCCTGGGGTGACAGTGTGCCGTTCCAGCTATCCAGAAGGCAAGTCAGCTGGAGTATCAGCACAGCAGCCTGACAACAAATCCCTGTGGGACCGTCACCAATAATGATATACAGCTGCTGGCAACGCCGTCAGCTTCAAGGTGCCTCCCACCTTCCGAATAAGAGTAGGCCCAATGCTGAGAGCATGGAGGATGTTGTGCTTTAGCTATCAAGCAAAATTCAAATGTCACGTTAGCAAATCTAGCAGCCATATTAATTTGGTGTTAGGGAAATGATTTCTTTTTTCAAGCATGAATATTGTTGGGACTGATTAAAGTTTGGGTTTCTGATTTTGATTGTGATGTGTCATAGCAATTAAATGCAAAGTAAGCCCACATAAATCATACGCTACAATAAGCATGTCTCTAAGATAGACATCACATGTCAGCACAAAGGTTTAGAGACAAATCAGCTGTCAGCCATACTAACTGCAGTGCTCTCTGAAAAATGAGTCTACCTCCCTAATAAAAATTAATTATCAAAAATAAGATGACTTAACCTGCAGTTAAATAAATAGCACAATTACCTGTGTATAGCTAAGGCATTTTAATTCATTCACTTCAGGCTCAGCCCAAAGAAACTTCAGCTCTGTCCTACTGCTCATGCCTAGCTGACCATGAGCAGTCCAAATGTTTATGTTCTTTCTAGATTACTAGCTCTTTCTTCCTCAATGTTGAAGAGAGATCGTTTATTAAACATGAAAAGCTAGCTATGCTGTAGTGAGAAAATATATGCAGAAGTTAACATAATCATCTCTAATAAAATAAAGCCTTCTTCCCATCATTGCTCCAAAGCTGCATTTAATACGTAGAATCTTAATGTTGCAGCGAAGCAGTTATAATAAAAAGTAGGTTTAAATAACAAAAACATTAGTAAGAGATGCTGCTGTGAAGATTTTAGTATTGATTTCATTCTAAATCCCTGATTTTAGCAGCTTCAAATTCCACAGAATACAAAAACAGACTGTGAAGCATCAGGAAAAATGGGAGTGCAAATAGGCAGTGGGCCCAAGTCCACTAAGCTCAGCAGGGCGGCTGTCCATCGTATGGGGAGTGTGAATCTGAGATCCTGGAGGATCCCATTCCCACTAGGCTAATAGTGAATCTTGCAATGAGTTCAAGGCATAATATCAAGTCTTGTTTGTGAACAGCAGCTGTACAATACTTGATCACGATGAAAAACTGTGAGAACCAGATGTGTTTTCAACTCTGGCATGAACAAATATTTGTCCAAATGAGAGGAACTTTCTGTAGCTACTCTATGAGTTCTCTATAGGATGGGAGGTAAAGAGACAAATTGGAAGATTGTTGCAGAGGACAAGATGAGGATGGGAAAGTTAGTACAACTATAGTGAGAAAAAATAACAACTGTTAATATCCTGAATAACAGAGGGAAACTGGAGATTACCAATAACATCAACTTCTCTCCTACCTCACCCTTAGAGAGGGAATTGCAGCTTCAGCTCATTTGATCCCAAAGAAGGTGAGATGCAGGAGAAAATGGAAACCAAAATGTCGGAATGGCTATTAAATACCAAAGAACAAATAATGAATATACACACAAAATTTGGTATTTTAACAGTCTATTAACAAGGATGTGACAACTCTCTGCAGTTCAGAGATTATCTTTCATAGTTTTAAATAAAAAGTGGGATTTTCTCTCCCACAAATCTTTCAGTAAAACACATAAGATATAAATTTTAACCTGTTAAAAAGCAGGTAATGAACTATTTCCTGGTAATAGTAAAAATTCAGTTTAGGCAGAAGAACTGAAGTCTTCCTTCTTCTTTCGCTCCTCTACAGAGCAGCTTTCCTTCTCCAGCTCCCTGGTAAGGCCCTCCAATTCAGTTCTTATTGCTCCTCAAGCTCCTTTTCAGCTGTTTGTTCTGGAGAAATGGCCTTCTTTTGGCAATATTCTTTTAATAACCTTCCTAACAGGACTGCAGTCATCTCAACTAGTGTAAGGGGGATTATCTGATTGTATTTTTGACAAAGCAAGACCTCAAATGCAAAGGGAATTTTCACAGAGGGCAATGATGGAATAGCACATGTATCCAGCTGATTGAGAAGGGGGAGTAAGGCCACTGCCTCAGGCTTCATTTCCTTTCCATTCCTCTCTTGCACTTCATCCAAACATGTAGGAAATAAACATTTCCCTGGAGCTGCGTGGTAGCCAGCCTTAACAGTACAGCACTGCAACAGAATCAAACACCTTAATCCAACTATGATGCTAAATACCTCTGGGGACCTGAAGATTGCACTGGCTTTGGGAGAGGGTGAATCAGCTATCCAAGGCAGGCTGTTGCCATTTTATGGAAACTTGCACATCTCTAAGTGTGTTTGGATACATGACTGAATCCAATAATTCCATGTAATTACTGCTGTGCAGCATGATATATCTTGCCTTTCATATCCTGTCTAAAGCAGACTATTCTTTCTACAAAATACGATGCCAACTGGCGTTATGATTTTTTTGGCACATGTAAAGGACTTTCTGTGAATGATATGGCATAGGCAATGTTATTTATGCAAGCTGCCCATCTAAACCCAACACACCTTGGCACCCATCCCTACAGAAAAATGTCAAATCGATATGTGAACAGGCTGGCTGCCATCTGAAAACATACACACGAATGTAGGCAGCCAACACATCCTTTTTTTGTGATCATGTGTATGTTCAGGGCATGAGTCCCAGCAGACTGTCTAGCAGTTTTCTGCTTAGATTCAAATAGATATTTCTTTTCTTTTTGAATTTGAAATGTTATTTTTTCCATTTGGAGGGGTACTTGAAAACAAATGATTCTTAAGTCTGTTTCAGAATAACTATTTTGAAAATCACCTTTTATTTGTTGCTATAATGCACAGATCTTATGTTTTCCCAGAAAAAAAAAAAATTCTTTTTAGAGACAGAAGAATCTATCAGTACTTTTTTTTGACTCTTGTCCAACATTGTCAGATGTAAGAGTTTCAAACATTTTTCAAACAACCCTGAAGAAAAAGAAACAAAAAAGTGAGTAGGCTCCATTCTGTCTGATATAACAGGCAAAATATTACATTCATTCCGACTTGGGACCTTATTAGACCAGAAAGATATTTTAGTCTTGTTCCAGATAGATGTGGAATTGCTTACACCATACAGGTTAAATATAATCTGGCCTCTTCTGAGCTGGAGTTGATTAGAAAGGATTAGGTCCTGATGCAGTAGTTTCACTCCCTTCTCACAGAAGACTACAGTAACTCCTTGTACCTATGTAAAATTTTGAATCACTTTTTGAGACTTTATTCTTCCTAGGACTTTGTGTGCAAAGAGTTCCTCTATTTGTCTGCACCCATGCTGAGTGATAAACTATATATTTTTTTACTTCGGATATCCTGTTTCTTTTGCATTAGAAAATAGAGGCTTACTTATTTTAAACATGTTCTGTTAGCTACCATAGCCTTTTCAGGCTTTTTCTCACTGTATTGCTCTTATCATTCTCCTCTAAATCTTGTCTGGTTCTTTATTATGCAGACTATGCATCATTCCAGATAAAAATAACAAGAAGGCTGCATTTTGTTGTATATAAAATAATTATTATATTCTTCATACTGTTGATAGTTCTGTTTCTTATGCATACTTAACGTCATATTTGCTTTATATCTGGAATTGCATGCTGAACAGAGGTCCTTGCTTAATTGACTGAAATGACATAGAACAGCATAGAAATTAATGTAAAATCCTGTAAGTTTATATGAATGTTTAATCTCTCTCCCCACACCCTTCACAAACTTGATATTATTTGCATTTACTGTTTGGAAAATTTGTTTGCATCTATGTTGCCCATTCGCGGGCACAGGATTTGTTTAAGTGCCTCTCTAACTACACTTTGCCCCATAACTAATTTCCTTAGCTGCACTGGACACTTTTTTGGAAGTCAAAGAAAACTATGGCACTGAGTCTCTTTTATTTGTGGGGACATGCATGAAATGTCAGAGGAGATGAGAGAAGCATAGCCCGAAAGGCACGGTGTTTCTTCTCAAAGAGTTGCTAGTTATAGCCTATCATCTCACACAGACATTGGTCACGCTGGTTTTGATCCTTATTTCAGCTAGTTGGTGATGTAAAAATATCTTATCTTTTACATTTGAATGAATCAGAGAAATTAAAAAATATAGTATTAATATTTTAAATAATGACTTTATTGGAATAGATATTTCAAATTTTGAACAACAGATAAGATACATTGCAATTTATCCATTTCAGAATTGTACCTATATTAACTTTGGACCTGAAAATTCATTGCAGCTTGAGATGTCTGTAAAAATAATTCTTTTGGCACTTTTCCTCATTTGTCTTTCGTGATTTTTTCTTACTAAAGAAAAAGGAAAAAAAGTAAGAAACCATAACTTGCCAGCAATGCCATCCTTATGTTTCATTGCTGTCTGATTGAATATTCAGAGGACTTCTTTCACAGGTTTCCTACTTCTGTTATAAATATACAAAATATGCAACCATTTATGGAAAGCTATTTATGGCTTTTGCATTAAGATCTTGACTGTTTAAGTTTGGAAGCAAATTCTACATTTAAGGAATTCCAAGGCCTACTTATAAATACCCTGACTGTCTGATGAAAAACCTCTCTCTATAGCAAAACTAGCATTGGTATATATAACAGTGTGAATTCAAGACTCTAACTTTTGACTTTCAGCTTTGACAGTGTTAATACTGAGGTGTAATATGCTCTAAGGCTTAAGAAGATAGTTGATAACTTCAGGAACCCAAGTTGTGGTCATCTGCAACATCTATATCAGTATATCTATCTGATGACTGTAATGTTTATAAAAATATTATTGTAATGTACCTCTGTCTATCAGATCTGATCACTTGTTTTGTTCCCAGAGCAGGGACACGTGACAAAGCCACATGATATTGTAGCTATTTATGAAATTTGTCAGTCAAAAGCGTTCTTACAATCAAAATATTTTAAAGGATTTTATTGCTAAAACCCCTTTTTCTTTAACCCACTTTTCTTCCATAGATTTAAAAAGGAGGACAAATAAGATCATATGCTAAAGCTACTGTCACAGGATAAATTCTCTTCTCCTTCATACGGATGTGAATGTAGAGCCACACTGAGTTTTTCCTATCACCTGTACCAAGAACTAAAATATCAGAAGAAATAATTGTTTTGGCAATGCAAAGCTACTAGCTTTTGATTCACAATGATTCTTTTTATATCAACATTACCACGACCTCATATCAAATGAAATAACCGTGTTTTGGAAACTGCCAGTTTTTGACTTGTGACCATATCTTTTATGAATGCACAACGCTTTCCAGCATTTTCCAGATGTTTATGGAAAGAGAGATTTAAGCATGCTTTTGGAAGCCCGGGGAGAAGCAGGATGTAGGAAAAGACATAGGGTAAGGAGGTACTTTGCTGTTAAATTCTGCAGTGGTATTACACATCTGAATGACCACAACTGCTCCTTTTAACCAGGCACACCATAGCTGGGAGTGGGAAGGGAGCAGATGGGAGAGCTGCAGCTGTGCCTGGTCTCTTTGAGTTGTCTCAGTTAGGGCTAATGCAGGGCTAATATCCTTGTTAACTAAGCAAGATTTTCCCTTGAGAAAAACAGCTCATTGATCCCCTTACTTTTTCATAAAATATCCTGATTGACAGCATCAAAAATAAATAGGAGTGACCTCAGCTCTCTGCAGCTGCTTCCTGCTTCCAAGAACTGAACAACGAAGGGAAAAACACACCTCCCATCACGCCGCTGTTTGCCAGCCTCTTCTCCTTTGCTCTACCATGCCTCAGCCAGGCTGCCATAAATATTTTTGCTTTAACACTGTAGCTGTTTATATGACACTCAGGATTGATAGCTTCAGGGGATGGTATTATACAGTGGAAATAGCTTGCAGCTTGGGTCTCAGCTGGTGAAACTAAACGCTACAGTGCTGTGAAGGGTGACTTATTCCCAGCCAGCCAGCTATTTGGTTTCACTAGGGTCTTTGACATATGAGCAAATCTTGTTGCAGTAGTTTAAGACATTATCATCCCCAGCTGTCAGCCCTGCTATTCTGCTGGAGGTTGCCACCTCCATAATGGCGTTTGCTATTTGCAAAGCCTCAGCCCTTCTAATTCATAGCCTGGCATTTTTCTCAAATTCAGTTTCATGGAAAATTAGGCTAAAACACTGTAGCACTTACCAAGGTGTCAGGCATGCAAGTAGCTCTATCCTTCTCCGCAGCAAAATATTCTCTCAAAACTTTCCAACTTCCCATTGAAGATGGCTCAAAATCTAGTCTACTGACTCATGGGGATATTGAAATGCTACTTCCATCAGAACAGGAATTAAACATTAAAACATATATATGTTCTGATAATTCTCATGATCTGGATGCTTCCCAGACACTGCAGCTGCAGAACAAAACTGATACTCCTGCCAAGTTTGGTAATATTAAGTGCTGAGTAAAGCTCGGCACTGCTTGAAGCAGATCCCAAAGATCCTTTGCTGCAAGGCAAAACTTAAAACACTTTTTGGCTGAAAGTTCGGGAAAGGGGAAGAGGGAGCCCTATCAACTCCACCTGAAAGCAGCAGCCGGTTTCCCTGCTGGAGTTGCCTTTGTGGCTGCTCCAGCCTGGGACCCAGCAGTCCCATGTCATGTCCCAAAGTTACAGCCCTGTAGTTTGTTGCAGAATGGCTAAAGGAACAGGGACATGGATCATGGGAAGCTTTGAACAACCACGGCCTTGGCTTCTAACTCAGCCAGGCCCCTGGCATAAGTTAGGCCTTAGGTTTGCAATATAGAGATCTCAGCATGTTTTCAGAGGCACGGTGACCTGGGCAGTCTGCATAAACAACAGTAGCTTTGCAGCTGTCCAGAGTGTGAGAAAGCAGCTAAGTTTCCTTGCTGCTATGTTACCGTCCTAGTGATAAAGGCTCTGTTTAACATCCAAGCACTTATTGCTAAAGGTCTGTTAGTAACCAATGAGCTGGTGACAAGGAGGCTCAACAGTTACCGGATGTTATGTACTCTGTCTGTACCTAACAATAAAGGAAGTTCTGCCTTATCACTCATATTGGGCATACTGCATTTGTTCCCCGCACCTCTCCCAGACATATCGGGTTAATCCTGGAGTTCAAGAAGAATCCGCATCTAAAGTAGTTGTCCCCTGAAACCCTGGCCTGGAAATCCCAGGGTCTTTCTGGTGTAGCAGGAAGTCCTGAACTCTTGGAATGAGAAGTTTGGTCAAGCACAGAGGCAGCTCCACTAGCTCAAGTCAGAGACCTATCAAAGATATTTTCCCTTTTTCTGTAGATGGAAATAGAAGCCACCAAAATTGGTTCATGAAATGGACCTATCTTTTCCCACTGATAACAGAAGGATCTTAGTGGCTAGCTCTATACTGGTAATTGCAGAGAAAAGTGATATCACAGATAGTTTTGTAGATCCTAACCTGAAAGTTACAACTGAGAGTACTAATGGTATTTCAATTTGTTTGCAATATCCTATTTTGAAAACCTGCCTTCCCTGCTTATGACTTTGCCACACCTGGAAATGTTTAATTTTAAATTCTGTGCAATCTAATCCTGAATTATCTTGGAGAACTATTTCAACTAAAACTTTGCTGCTATTCTGAAATTTCTTTGAAAATATTCCTGAAAATTTTTCTTCAGTCACTGCAAACATGCTGTCAGGGCACATTTTTTTTTCTGGAGCAGGGAAAGAAATACACCAAGAGTAGCCCTTCAGTCAATAACATGTCTTCTTCCCATGAAACTATCTTTTGAATCCTTGCAGATCTCAGTGGGGATTTGCTTGAGTCTAATCCCTGGACATTCATTGTTTCCTGAGGTTCTCCTAGCTTCACTCTCCCGGTGCTGGTAGGTGACGTGTACTCCCCACTTGGAAAGCAGCTGAGTTTTCCTTGCTCCCTCCCAGCCCTTTCCCTTGACAGTGCTGTGTAATATTCACTGTAAAGTCTGATAGCTTGAGGATGCAGGGGGTGTGATTGTTGTCTAAAAAGGCTGAAATAACTCATTCAGTGCATGAGAAGATTTTGCCAAGAACCAAGGATATATGCACACGACAGTGGTTGTAGCAAACCCCTGTGGTTGTCTCTTCAGCACTGTGTCTCCAAGAGCGAACTGGCGGTACATGGAGAAAATATAAGAGTTGGATACCCATAGCTGTCTATCCTTGTAACAATCCCTTTGAATTTTCTGGTTATATAATATCCCTTTCTGGTTATATAATATCCATTTCTGGACAGGGTTTTCTGTTCTTTACTTTCTTTTCTTGTTGCTTTTTCCACCTTCCTCATCTTCTTTTGATTATTATTTTATATTGATCTGATATTTTCACTGTTGCAGTTAATCTGTAACAGTTGAAATGTATTAACTTCTTTTCTTCTTAGGGGTAATCCAGAGACTATTAGCTGTGTATGCTTAGAATTGCTTTTCCCCTTGTGCATCCTCATTGTATTATTCAGTCACCTAATAAAATGTGAATCTTTTGCAGTTCGCTCAGCCGCCTTCCAGTTTTATTGTCTTGCATGATTTGGTGACAACAGCAAACCTTTTCACTTTGCTCTGCATTTCTTCTTCCAAATCCTTTTGGACTACAGCTGGAGAGGAGAGGCAGTTTTCTGAATCACCACTGCTTTACTTCTTCTGGAAATGGGAAGTTATATAGACAATGAGGAAGGAGTTTGTCAAGAAGAAAACCTCAGGTGTCAAGCTATATATACAATTAGGAAAACAAAGCAAAACAGTATTTGCTTGACTTTGCTTAATACTTTTGGTAGGGTAGTAAGTGTGCAACAGCATATATGAAACTTGTGTAGAAAATGATTTATACATATATATACAGTACATACATGCGATTCTGAATAACAAATAGTATTGCTTCTTTCTGTTTTGCAAATACCTGGCTGTAATCTCTTTGCAAATTAATGACGACTTCTTTATTTCTCTTTACTAGCCTAGTTACTCAGTGACTCTCGAAACACTGAAAATGCATTAGTATTTGAAGGAAAGTGTAGCTGCTTGGAGACCTTAAGCTGGGTTTTGCACATGTGAGAAGAAAACAGTTTGATGAGAAAAAGAAAAAAAACATCCTTTTTATCTTAGCAATCTGATTGCTACTATCCTTAGCATTACAAAGGTCAAGGGAGCATTTTTGAATTCTTCTACTATCTGCCTGAAACAAAGAACACAGCTTGTGAAGTTTCATAGTTACTTCCATACAGCATGTAAATGGTTACAAAATAACATTGGGAAGCGCTTTTAAGATTTGTTTCCTGTATTGTACTTGTTCATAGAGATAAATAATATTAGATCATAAGAAGCTTTTTAGCCTCTTTCTTTTTCACCTGTGTCTCAGTGTGTTTGTTTTTCACACTCAGAATTATTTGAATTGTTATGACTCTATCTTTCATAAACATAAAATCAGAATTTCAGGATTCTATATTTTCTCACTCTTTCATTATTGAAAAATAAAGATTTTCTAAGACTCCCAGAAAAGTTATAATGACAGCATCAGGTATGTGGCCATCATGGTCTCTGGTGTCTAACATCATGTGCCGCTGAAAAATCCAAACATGAAAAGGGTCTTAGCTGCAAAAGCTCCCTTTAACTGTGGAGAGAAGTTTACCTGGCTGGGTCTATGCTAATGCACTGATTTTTTCAGAGACATGGACTCCAGCACAGCTGAGCATGTGATTGCCCATACGGTTTGTTGTACCCTTGCTGGCACTGTTTTGAACTCTTTTGAAGAAGAGGAAAAATCTTTTGAAGGAAATGTTTCATTTTTTTGAAATTACAATCCTATAACCTAAGAAGTTATTCTGTTCAGCAGTTTATTAGTACTTATAGAAAGATTTGGGGAAAATTTTGGTTTCTAAAAAAGATGAGTTTCATATTAGCTCTGCCTTGCTGTTTCTAACTAGAAAAATGCTGCTGTGCTTATGCTACTGTGAAATGGTTGTGTAATTCCCAAGAATGGTTTCTTCAGAAGCATCTGCTTTCTGATTCTTGCATTCCTCACTCAAATCTTTCCAGGTTTTATAGTATAGTAATTCCTATCTGGTTTTGACAGAGTCAGGCCCATATACACAGAACAGTCTTCTCTTTAGACATAAACTATTCATTTTGTAACTAGTGGTTCCAGGATGTGTCGTCCTAGCTTCCGTTTGCTAATTAATTATATGCTAATTAAAAGTAGCTTACTTTCCATCTTCTATTCTTAAGAAAAAGCACATTCTCATCATTTCTAATTACTCCTGTCTCAGTATCTTGCATAAATGCTAGGAAATCTGCTGCAAGATCTTTTTAAAAACAAGTCAACAAAACAAATCCACCATAGCAAAAAAATGGGGATGGAACGAAAAAAAAAAATCAGCATTAAAACTGGGAGCAGATACAATTCTCCCTAGCCAAATGCAAGTAGGTGCATTGCATCAAATAGTTTAGCCCCGTGGGTGCTAACTATTTGTTATTTAACTAATCTTTCAGGATTTTAATCTACCAGTGATAGGCTGCAGTTTCTGCTTTTTTTTTCTATTCACAGCAGGAAAACGATAGTTTAGTCATTTTTGTGACTCACTGCCCATCGGTTATAAACAAAACCCTGATCTATTCTTTCAGGGCTGAAGAGGTTTGGAGCATTGCCCATCCTTTTGCCCAAAGAGAGAGAAATGAATCCTTTAGGCATGCTTTTATTTATTCCTCATTGGATTTTAATACAAGATGCTATGAAACTCGATTCATGGAATAAATTTAGTATCATTTCTGTCACTTTATTGATTTACCTTTTATCTTAAAGCAAACTAAAACAATTCTATTGCTTGCTTTACGTCCTATCTTTTATAGGTAAATTCTCTGCAAGCTTTTTCTTCTGTAAGGTAGTTCAGATCTCAAAACCTAATTCCTAAAACCCACTCATGCTTCCTGCTGAAAAACAGGAAGGATAAAGAGGATGTATCTTGTCCTTCTTCTTTCATGTTGCTTACCTCCTGGCTAAAAGAACCGGCCAATGTGGGTTTTGAGAATATCAGGAACACATATTTTCCAATAAACTTTCTCTTCAGAGTGAAAAAAAAAAACGCATGGAGAGTTTGAACTTTGTGTTAAAACTCAGGACTGAGTTTAACATCCCTAAGTAGCCCCAATTGGGAAAGTTTGATTGGAAGTGAGAGGAAAAAATCTACTGAGAAACAGAGGGAAAAGGTAGAGAAATAGTATCGCTATAATTTAGAGTAGGAAAACTTCAGCAATACTAACTTCAGATGCATTAGCAAGATGTATCAATTTTTGTAGACAGGAAGCATAAAGCAACATAAACACATAAAGCAAGAGCTAACAATTTCTGGCTGTCCTGCAGCAGTCAGCAGAGAGGGAGGATGATGCTGCTTTAACGGCAGAACGGATCAAAGGCAGAAGCCTGCTAAGGTCTATGACTGCCTCCTTCTACGTTTTCTTGGACAAATCCAGAGAATATGCTGCATAGAGTTAGAGACAATGCTTGTCATCTAGAAATTGTAATTTCCATCTTAGTAATGGGTAACTGGTGGCACTAATAACCTCCGAACTGCAAAAACTCTGCTCCCACATACCAAATCGACTGAAGGTAAAGATAAACTTTGAGCTGAGAGCAGGAAAACTGATGGTGTATTTGTAATATACTGGCTTCCACTCCAGCTGTTTTGCCTGTATGATAGGGATTGACTGTCTCAGTTACTGAATTCTTTTCATCCAAAAGAAAATTTGATGGTTTCAGTAAAAGTACAACAAAACTACAACATTACTCTATAGTCACAAAAGATTTCTTCAAGCTTAAACCAGTTCACATCATGGGTGTATTCATGAAGAATTGACTAAGATATTTATTGCTTGTGGGATATTCTCAGAGAAAATTTAGTTTGTCTAAAATGAAATGTATGAGAGCTATTTTATTAATACTCATTATGGAGCCTATTGCAATCAAAGTTAGGCACTGATGTGATACAAGGAGTTCATATGAATCCGTTATTTCGAAAACTGCAAATTTATACTGATGAGATAAGCTTTATTCTGCAAAAGTCTTATATCAGCATTTCACCTGCTGAGAAAGAAGTATTAATCCTTATTATCGTCTATTATTTTAAGTTAAAGTGGAGGAAAAGAGTTTTGCATTTCTTACATTTTGCTCGAGGAATAAAAGCTATGAAAAGAAATTAAGATGTTTTTCCAGTATGAAAACTAAAAACTACACAGAGATGTCCACAAATTAGTCAAGCTGAGCTTTTTCTTTAGAATTGCACTCCTTTTTAAGGAGTCCTTGAAAACGCTGGGTAGACAAAATAAAATGAGGCATGACAGAATAAAGATTGGCACAAATAAAGCAGCACCTGCTCTGTTCAATCCATTTTAACTTTTTTAATAGGAATTGTTATGAGACTAATACTCTGCCATGGAGCAGGTGCGTCATACAGAGAGCAACAGCGGCAATCGTCAAAGTACCTCCTTAAGTTCACTTAAATGGTACTCTGAGCCCTACATGGCAGAATTCAGCTCAAAAATAGGGGAACGTAGTATAGTATAATAGATAAAATAAGGAGCTTAAGGACAATGCTCTGCTAGAAAAGAATATTATTTTGTCAGGCTGCTTTAGCTTAATTTCATGCTCTAGGGACAAAGGAATTGTCTTGTCTTTGTTACATTGCCCAGAGAATCTGGACAAAATCCGAACAAAAATCACTTAGGTATCAAAAGGGTAGCATAGGGAAAAAAATACAGGTGCCTAAATTAGTAAGAGAGAATGAAAAGACTTCTACCTAATCCAGTTAATTCTTTGAGACACTAAGATTTTTCTCAGAAAGCTCCTTCATTGCCTAAAGTTCACCTGTCTAGCAGCTGGGGTAATGGTCAAAGGGCATTTATTTCATTTTAGCTTCAGTCATTTTAGTCAGCACAGATTGAAAGGTGCTTAAAGACAACGACTCGTTTCATCTCTAAAACAGGCAAGGGGCACCTGCTTCTCCCCCTACAGGGGAGATCAAGATTGCGAGCTGAGGTTGCGAGGCGTTCCTCTGCACCAAATACAGGCTGTCCAAGTGAAGTGGTTTCCGGATTTCCAGTCAGAAATCTACTTCACATAAGCAGGTAAGTCAGTCACCTGTCTAAGGGAAAAACGAAATTTTAAATATGCTCACTTTTCAGCATTTTCTACTGCCTGGCCCTACTTGTTTCTTAGACTGTTGTCAGTCCCATTCTCCATGATTGCATTTCCCCATTTATTAGGGAGTGAACTGAGGCTTCTAGATAAATTTCTCTTCCATGGACTTATTTTCATCCTTCCCTTCTGTTTCATTAATTTATACTAATTTCTTATTTTCTATTTAGATGCTTTCTCCTGTGGAATTTTTGAGGTGGAGAATTAATGTCAGGGATTTTGTGGAGATGTTATTAATGTTAAT
Organism: Nothocercus julius; assembly: GCA_013398735.1. Lineage (NCBI taxonomy): Eukaryota > Metazoa > Chordata > Aves > Tinamiformes > Tinamidae > Nothocercus > Nothocercus julius. The sequence goes on from VZSV01000022.1 coordinate 3,444,221, forward strand.
CTACTACTACAGAGGTATTTTCCACATAAGCTCTGTAACAACAGTACAATGTGATGGAAGACACGGGACTGGAAAAAAAACGTGAAATTACATAGTGTTTTAAGGCTCACACTAGCTGCAAAGAAATATGCCACTGATGCAAAGCTGTCATACTGGATACAGTTAGATATTGCCAAATAGGATAGAGCATCTCTTATGAAGCTGATCAGAACTCATGAGTGGCATCAAATAAAAAACTCTCTAGTAAGAAGCAAACTCTGTACATCATGGCCTTGGATAAAGAGCATGGTATCTGGCAGATACTCATCTGATTATAAACTCTACTTATTGAACTCCCAAGGTCACTGTATCCAAATGACTTAATGTAATCCTGGAATGAATCAGGAGAAAACTGAGTAAGAAAAGCAAAGATGACTTTATGTCCATGTTAGGTGTGATTGAACTCAGCTCTGGTGTATGATATGACACTGCTATCAGCTCAGATCTAGTGTCTCCAGGTCAAGGAAGATGTTAGTAAATTGGAGTGGATGCTAAGGAGAGCATAATTAGAAGATATGTCTTAAAGTAAATGTTCAAGAAGTTGCAAAGAGAAAGTTAATGGGGAGTTTGGTCACGGTTGATGAATATTCACATGGAGGAACAAAATTTAGATGTGTGGCTGATCCTAGAAGACATAAATATAAAGAGATCCATGGCTGAAAAACTGGAAATGAGTTGCAAATTCCTAACTGTAAAGGCAAGTAAACACTGGAACTCTTTCACAAAACACCGTAAATTCTCTATCTTTTGGCTCTTTTCCCTCAGTATTGTAGTTTTTTTCTTTTGATTTTATTTATCTTTTTTTTTTTCCTTCAAGGGAAGCTCTGGTTTAAACAATGATGAATTTATGATGCTGTCAGACTTCTGCTATGTCTCAATCTACAGCTCTCAAGCTGGAATTGGAAAATGCTTTAGGGAGAGGGATAGAGGGTCCCTGAAAAGCCCATGGAAACAGGCTAGGAGATGTGAGGTGTCTGAAATGGGGAAGAAGCCGCTGATGGAGAAATACTGTGAAGGTTTAACTCCCTTATGCTTTTTACTGAGGCATTACCTTTTTGCCCAAGTTATAAACCACTTCCTCAGTGGGGGTTGCAAAGGATGTGCTTTTGATAACCATGACTGCAAAGGGTCCAAGACAAGGTGATCATGCTAGTGCCTTCTGACCTTATAACTTATGTACTATTCCGTTTATGCTATAGCTTTTTATATTTCATTTTTTAATTATATACTAGTTACTGATTTTATTGGTAACTTTATTAGTAATTTTATTAATAAAAGCACAACACAGAGAAGGACAGAAGTCCAAGTGTTACATTTCTTACCTTTTGGACCTAATAAACTACACATTTAATGATCAATTGAAAGGGGGCATTTAACATCTGTCAGATTGATTTCTGATTATAAAGAGAACTGGTGCGATGATCTGCTTCCCCCCAAAAGTTAATTTCTCTGCAAATTATACTGCAGCAGTGAGTAAACTCTCATCTGCCCCCTTTAAGATCTCACAAATCGTGATGGAATTTTTCAAACTGAGAGGCTAAATAGAGAGCATAAATCAGTATTTGAGGTGTGTAGATATATAACTTCATTTTCAAAAGCATTTAGTGCTTAAAAATTCCTGATGACCTCTTTGCAAGCTTCTCTGTGATGAAAGTTTTAGAATAAGGTTGCTTTTTCAGATTTAATGTTAACGGAGAAGCCTAATTTTTGTCTCCAGGTCTTAAAAATTTTTGCTAGATTCTTAGTCATGATGCCTCAGTAATTTAGCCACAATTCTATGACATTTTGGGGGACTAAGAAGAAAAAAATCTTCCTTGTGCAATTGTAAAATGTTAAGTTTTAATTTAAAAAAATCCTAACACTATAAAAGCCAAAAGAATAATTGACTATGAAAGTAGTTCCCAAGTAGGTCATATGGCCAAAAGCAAAATCTAGTTTTGTTGTGCTATCAAATTCATACAGACATGCCACTACTTGTAAGAATAACAATAAAAGAAAAGGACAAAAGCAAGAGAATTTATTGTTAAATGACCTCATTGGCAGAAATACCAGGTACCCACTGAGGTCAGTAGGAGCAGCAAAATCTTAATGTTGCTAAAAACATTGTTGAAAACTTTATTGTTTAGCTTATGCTCATATGTCTTTATGTTGTTAGGACTTCCATCAATGAAGGCTTATGATTTCTAGTGGCACAGTGCTGTAAAATCAATCCCCAGGCTCACAAGGCAGTCCAGCAACATTAGCAATAGGGGCCTATATGACATTTGCTGTATCTGGTGTCAAGCTTTTCTTCCATGCACGTATCCTAGTGCGCTACACAAATCTCTGGAGCCCATTTATGGGATGGCACTGGTCTTTGGGCCAAGCAGAGATTATGGGTACCTCCGACTGAATGATGCTCTCTGCGGAGCAGGCTTTCTATTGCACAAAGCTCAGTGGCGACTAAAGCAGGACATGTCAGTATTTAAATAAGCTCAGTGAATATGCCTAGCATAAGCCTCTTATTGACTGTGGCTGTTCTAGAAGAGAAAAGAGAGTAAAAGAACACAAACAGTCCTTCTTTAGACTTTTTTTTTTCCTGCTTGGTCCTATTCCTGTGGGGCTCACTCTGTTAAAAGAACTATAAGAGTACTGGCATTATCTACTCAGTTGGTAAAATTTTAAGCTATGAACCTAAAACAATTCAGATCCAAAATAATTTTCTACCTGTCATCCTTATTATAAAATGTTTGATATGATTTGTGTAAAAGAAGAGACAACAGCGTAAGTGCTGAAGAATAAGACTCTTGTACACAAACAACAGAGTTCAGCAGTCTCTAGCTTTTCTATGCTGAAACTTCCAGCAAGGTGTTAGATGTATGCAAAACCCTGAATGCTGTTAGACCATGCTGAAAAATGCCCAGCCTGACCCTAATTTCTGTTTCTTTTCCACACAACTATGAGACAGTGATCTCCTTTTCCTTTTCCATATCTTTCCACCCAGAGAATAAAAGAATCAGAATCATTGAATATATCAATTATTAAAATGTTAAGATTAGGGTTTTTTTTAACTTTCACCTAAAATATCAAATTCTGGGTGAAATATTTTGAGATGAAAAAGTTGAAGTTTGGAAAAATTATTTTTATGTAAATGAGATATCCCCTGGAAAAGTCTCAAACAGTTTAGGTTTCTGGCTAATTAGTGGGAGAAAAAAATGTGCAGAAACCCCCAGGAACTTAGGAATCAGATATTATTTTCTTGGAGAAACACATTTTTTTATTAATCAGCACATTCAAGGGTAGCCACGCAGCAGCAAGGGGTGCAGGATTACATTTAGCTGAACTTGGATATAACTTGACAGGTATTCAGAGCTTCTCAGTGTGTGACTGTTGGGTGAACTGTTTACTACCCTTTGATATTGCTTGTCTGAAAACAGCTGAATGCCACAGATTAAATATTAGTTAACAGCACATTTGAACACTACAAAGCAGTCATCTAAATGACAGCATGTTATTTTTTTTCCTTTATGTAAAAGACATAGAAGCACCATTATTAACTTTAGAAAAATATAGAACCTTATTTATGTCCTGATCTGAGGAGGAGTGAAGCATCCATAGTTGTCAGATTGTCTTTTATACTTGCAGATGACTCCAGTAGAGATTTTAAATGCTCAGCACCTCCCAGTTTCAAGCCATTAGCATACATCTCCCTCTAGGGAATATAGACTTATTACTCACATTTGAAATGAGGTGCTATCTGCAGAGAGGTTAGCAGCTCTCATAGCTCTTTCCAGCTTAGTGTCAACATGAGTAAGTGACATCAATATGTGTTTGCAGCCTAGGATAAGCACGTGCTTGGAGAGGGTTGTGTAGGCATGGCTGGAAGCCGAACAAGGGGTAGTAGCCTCTTGTTCCCATGCTCTCAATGTTGCTCTTTCTGGAATGGCTCTTCTCCTGTAATTACACTCCCAATAAATCTCTTGGGACAGGAGCATGTGGCTCAATGGCAATGAGGAACACCCCTGTGAAACCTAACTCCTTGTACAGCCTGAAGCCAGGATGTGACATATTATATTTAAGAAGGCGGCCGTCAAAGTTAAATGGTCTTGTTCTCTGTTGCAGGGTGTCCATGGAGTTTGAAGGAAAAGGAGTATTTCGAAGGAAATTCCTAAACACACCTCCGCAGTGAAGACAGGTCCGTGTTTAGAGGAGGGTTGAAAACATTAGGCTGTCATCTGATGGTGCTGAAGTAGCTCACCTGGGGTTGAAGATCTTTGTACACTAATAAGATGAGAGAAGCGCTTTAACTGATATTTTAGTAGTATGACTTTCAGAAGGATATCTGGATATAGCAAAAAGGTGATTTTTCTGTGTGATCAGGCGATATAACTAACTTCAGTGTGATCTGAAAAGAAAACGGGTTATTAAAAATCTGAGTTGATAGCACTGTAGATGGATGGCATAGACTTTGGTCATGCTAACTATGTGAGCAATGCGTAGAGACCCCAAAGACCCCCTCAGCAGAACTGCTAGACTAATTTGAAGGTCATGTTGCCACACCTTCACTGCTCTTATTACCAGTCGGTGCCAGAAATAAGGCCACGTATTTCCATCCATGCTATAACCATACTTTCATCTGGCTGGGTGCACAAATGCCTCTGTTTGGGAATGCAGCCTCTGTCGGCCTTTAGAGCAACATTCTGCAGAGGGGACTGGCACGTGCGGTTTAGGCTCTGTTTCTGTGGAGCTGGAGCACAGTAATGTGCATCAGTTCAGGGCTCTCAAATGAGAAATTGTCTTTTAGAGCCTCGGCTTCTTCTGGCCGCTGTGCATCTATAACAAATTATTAGCAGCATTTCTCAGAAGCACATACAGGCAGTTAAAAAATATATATATAAAATAAAAGGCATATGTTCTTCCTTAAACTAGTGAGGATCACAGCAAATCAATATATAAATGAACAACACACTGATATCCTGTCAAACACCAAAAACTCTGTGCCTAGAGAGAGATGCACTCAAGAAGTGTCACCTGCCTGGTTAGGAAAGCCATTCTCAGGTGTTGAAAGGAGCCCTGCTGCTCAAATAGAAAAGAAAGCGGAGCTTCCCAGGCCCCTCCATGGGTGAGCACTGCTCAAGCATCCGGCTTTTGAACTGCAGCCAGATGTTTCTCCACTCTGGTCCTGCAGAACCTGCACACTGTGCTTTACCAGAGCCACTTTTCTGTCGTATGCCTCAGAATAGCTCAATTCAAGAAACATGATAAAGTGCATGACATTTTCTTTGCTCACTCTACTGAAGGCAGAAGGTTTAAAATACTGTGTTGAAATACATGGAAAATTATGTGGCCAATTATTTGGGTTTCATTTTGTAGATGATTGTTTTAACATTCTGCATAACCCTTTTACAAAATATTTAAAGATATATTAAACCTATAAAAATACAATAACTGAAAGAGGCATTTGTTTTTTCTGTGACTTCTTTATCTTCCAAAGACATCAACATCAGAACAAGTACAGCTTCATTACTGTCGGTAGGTCGTCATTAAATAAGCATGATGGACTCTAATGAGCTTTTTACTAGGAGAAAACTAAATTAGTAAATACTGAATTACTTTATAGAACAAATACTGTATCCACTTCTTATTGAGTGGTCTCAACACTATGTTTACTTACATTTCCCCCACTCATGGAAAACAATTGAACAATCATCATGAGAATATTGAATTATATTTTACTGATTATCAAGTAAAGCACAGCCTAGAATACATATAGCATAACATAGCTGTATACTTTTCAGTGGAAATTTTCCTTATGCCATTTTCCTGTTTGTCTTATGTGATATTAAACAAAACACCTTCAAAGAAGTGTAGGAAAATGAAGTGAAAGTATGGTAGTGCAGAGTGTAGACGAAGTGGTGAGAGAAAGAGGAAATGATATAAATAATAGATGAAATTGCTGCTTTTTCTAGTAAATAAGTGAAAGACAAAATTGATATACAATGTACCCCACAAGGCCACAGTAACTATAGCAACAACAAGACACGTAGTATCTTTGCTTCAGATTAGCCATATAAATGTCTAACCTACGGACAATACATGTTATATATGTACATTACAACTACTCTCTAACTGTCTTTTTTATTGCTGTGAGTGGTTTTTATGCCCCTCCTTCATCCTGAACAATTCATTTTCAGAATCCTCACAATACATCCAAAGAGAAAGAAATTATATAACAGATCCAGCTGCAGTTGCATTACACTTAATAAGTCAAGAGTATTTTCCATAAGAGAGGCAGAATATGTATGTGTGTGTCTGCGTATGTGCATGAACATTGAGCACCAGCCCTTGGGCACTTTAATCCCCCAGCATTCAAGATTCTCAATTTTCAGACTCATCTCTCCTGGATGTTTTAGGCAATATACTATCTAGTTTGATATGGGCATTAAACATCACTTTCTTATACTATAACCACAAAGGGTTGGATTACTTTGTATATTCTCCAACTGCCTTGTATTTGCCTCAGCTGCAACTGCAGAAAATTATGTGAGGTGTCTCAGGACATGTAATTTCCATCTTCCTCAGAACAGGCTGACCTATCCATGCCCTGCATTGGTAAAACTCTTTAAACCCCAGTGTGCCACTAGGCTGTGAAGAATTCACACCATGCGTTGGTATCTCATTATCAAATCCTCTCTTTGGTGGATCTATTCCTTTTCCTATGATATTTGTTCATTTTACAGTGCAATTATGTGTGTGTCCTGTTGATGCTACTATTGCTGCTTAAATGAAAATAACGTCAGATATAGAAATGCAAACAATTGCACAATTTTCTCTTAAAAATTGATAAATAACTGATGATTTTAAAGATCACATTCGGAATTGCTTGATGTAATTACAGGGATGAATTTTTGAAAATATGATGCAATGTGACACCCTCCTTTGCATGCACTGTAGCAGTTATTTACTGTCCTTGATTAGCCTACCTGTACTGTACTTGCAAAGAGATGAGCCCCTTTTGTGGCTCACAGAGCATCTGAAAAATAAGACATCCATTCAGTCTGTCATCTGAATTGCAAAGAAGAGATATTTCCATTCTTTGGAATGCTTACTCTATTATTTTGTGCTGTACCTTCATTGCCTGAAAACACTCCTGAGAAGAGAAGCATATCATCCCGAATAATGACAAATAAACATAAACATGCAAGTGGTGCAGATGTGTGGCATTTGTGTTTGAGAATATCCATGAACATTGCTAAGCCCATAGTCACCTGGAATTGCATTATGGAATCTCCTGGTCCTGTGAGTCTGGAAAAGCCAGAGAAAACTCAAGGAGAATTGCTTCATCATGAAATTCATTGAAGTCCTTTCCCAAATAAAATCCTAGATAAGAATCTAATGCCGTGGAAGGAAGTATTGATCATTAGTGTCCTCTGACTTGCTGTTGTATTTTTGGACTCAGGTGATTCTACCCTTGTGAAAAGTTTTTTAGCAGCAGATGATCCTGCAAGCCTCCCTGCTGCCATGACATCATGGCAGCCCCAGGATTTCAGATTAACAGAGCTACCAGTTTGCTTGAAGTTTTCATTAGGTACTTTTATGTTGATCGGTGCTGATGTCCCAAGTGGATGGCAATATTTAGTCAGAAAATGGTCACATAAATAATTCAGCTGAATTTGGCAGAGTTATTAATTTGTTCAGATGTGAGCTACTGTAGCATGAAGTCATTTGTCCTAGAGAAGAACAAAAGACTAGAATATGTCAAAAAAATATATGGAAGGGTTAAGAATGCCTCTTTGTGCAAAACCGCTCACTACAGCTACTTAGAGTTCAATACAGCTTTTTCTGTACGGTAACATTTATTTCCCAGGGCTAAGAATCCCTCCAGCCTCATCTTCTGAAAATGTGACTTTAATTTAACAAGCATAGATTTATATTAAAAAAGAAAGAAAATACCTTTTCAGAACTTTAGCATTTACAACCTTTTCCTTTTATACTGCATGAAATGTGCATAACCCAGAACTGAATATTGGCATTTAATTGCCTTTTTTTCCCTCCATCACTTGATGTTATGGTCTTTTTTTTTTCTTCAAAAATCTCTGGGAATCTCTGTGTGGGAGACTTGTAAGATAAAAAGTTTTCTCATGTAGCTGATCAGCACAATTTCCTGAGCCTGTGTCACAAAAGAAAATAGCAACTACCCACATTTTCCATCCCTTCATTCTGGAAGATGCATCCAGTTGCTTTTCTGCATGGCATAATTAGAACAACTCTGCCTTTTCTTTGAATGTCTGTAGTATGTAGGATCTTGCATTATAAACTCTACCTGAGTAATAGTCATTTTAAAAGGAAAACTGATGACACACAGCTCTCATTTTTACTTCCTGCTTTCACCGAATGCTGAACTGAATGTTTGTTCATAGGTTTGCTACATATTGCATGAGATAATTGTTCCTCAGGACTGTGCATGTTTTTATTGAACAGTAAAACTAGCACATGATTTATTATTATGTAACTGTTTTACGGAAAATATCATAAACTAATGCAAACTAAGACTTACACAACAAATGTAGAAAAACTATACCTGGTGCAAGGATTATTGCCAGAAATATATGTATTTTCAAAAAGCTGTCCCACACTTCTCAGTTATTTATTGTGTATAGAAATAAATGACTTTGAATCACACAATTTTAATCGTATTTATTGGCAAATACTACACTTTAGCAATGACATTTTCTAGACTGCATAACATAACATGGTGATTTTGATATAAAACCCATAGTAGGACTTCACGGAAAAGCAGGAAATAAAATTAAAGGTATCATGGGCATTTATAGGGAGATTGCTTGAATGAAAGATTGGAATTCAGGGCAAAAGCCCAGTATTACTTTTGTCTCATATTAGTGTCCCATATGCATTACGCCACCCTATATTTTCATGAGGAAGAAAAAATACCCTCCATAAGAAGACCTGCTATATGGAGGCAGACTCCGTTTCTGTATATCACAAGCTCAAACAGTGCAGATTAATGGTTGCTTACAGAAGAAAGTAAAATCGCATCTTGCTTAGAAAATCACATTGGATGAGTCAATAGAAGCTGTTCTGACCCATGTTCGTTTCTGCCTATCTCTAAGAGAACCAGATATAAACTAAAAAAAAAGATAACTATAGCATGTCTACTTTATCATCAAAACTTGATTAAATGGTAAGAATAAGTCCTTGGCATTCTACTTATTAGTGCTGAGTCTGTAGTCAGCAAAAGCAATATGTGTAACAGCTTGGGTTTTGTACAGTATAAAACCAAACATTATGTTGCTTGGACATGTGTTTATAGACAGCTAAACTCTCAGGGAGGTAGATTCAGAAATGCCTGCCTTATACCTTTATCTCTTTCAAGCAGTGTTAGGAAAACTTTTCCAAGCATGAACTTATTCTTACCATGCTTGTCATTGCACTGAAAATCTTGTTATGGGTATATGATTCTTATATACTCTATTAACATTTTGCCATTCTTTGTTCTGTTTACAGTTCTCCAAGATTACACTGCAGGGAACTAATACAACTATATAAATGTCCCAAAGTGATAAACATTTCTATATCAGTTATAATGTTAAGTGCAGAATTATTTTTAATTCACAGAAATTGGGAAGGGAAAATCAATCTGATTTTTTGTTACAGTTGAATAACAGTTTTGTTAGTTCAGAGAAATGGCAGTATAACATAATCCTTCTTGATGAAAATGAGAAATATGAAATAACAGAATTATTCCGTTTTAACAGCTAGACAAAACATTTGCCAGGAATACAGTGTTTTGAAACTAAGGGGAAAGGGACATTTTGCACTTGTCAGCTGTATGAGCACAGGTCAGGCAGACTGCTATGGCCTCAATGGAGCAGTTCCTTGGAGAGCTTAATGAACTGATAAATTAGTTTTCTTACTTTGGAATATTCGATTTTAAAGAACTTACGAATGTCCCTGCATCTGCATCAATCAGTGTTCCAAGGAAATATGAATTTATATTTCAAGCAAAATATTTATGCAAAAAGACTAATATTAATCTGAACTGCATTTCCAATGCTGACACATAGAAACTGGTGCTGCATAGAAGGGAGACTCCTACAGAACAGCATGGTTTTAGGGAACAGAGTTAGGACGCTGCCAATACCACAGTATTTTACTCTGGATCATCACTTCTGGCAGGTAAAAGAAAATTGCCTCCTCACAAGTTTTAATGTGAAGGTAACCAGATTCCATGAACTGACAGGACTTCTCAGAGAAGTATTGTATTACAAAACCAGCGGGCTCATCTCCCTTTTTTCCTTAACATTTAATGTTCTTACCCTACATCTAAACTTGGTTTAGGGTGCATGTTTTTTCAACTTATTCCTTTCTGTATTTTGATTCAAGCTTTCACTTGGTTGATTGTCTTGGCAAGATTCATCTCAAGAAGCTATGGATATCTGCAATGAGAAACGCGCAGGTCTGCTAGTCACCCGTACTCTTTTTTGAGTCAGTGGGCTCAATTTTTTCATTTATGTGGTCTGGTTTTGAAGTCTACATTAGGATGGGATGGATTGCTTCTTAGAAGTACCTATTTATTTCCATCATCCCCAGAGGGAAACTATATGACTAGTTCATATGCAGATGTTTGCATTATAGATCAATGCATTTGACTGAAGAATCCCATTCATGGAATATTTGGGTTCGAATTCTCTCATAATATTCCATCCTCAAATTTGGTAGAAAGTTTGGAAAATGCAGATACATTTTTGAGGTGAGTACAGGTTTTAGATCTTCATCTTGCACCTTCTAAGTTAATGGTAATTTTTTATGGCAGAATTAGGTCTTGCATGCACCCTAAGAAACCTAATGGAACAAAATCTCTTTAGCTAACGAGATGTTTTGGTGGATATGAAAGAAGATTTTGAGAGACATGTGGATGAAAAGACATAAGCTGCTTACGGTCAAAGATTTCATGCCAACTTGCCAATCAGTAGCACATATATTCCTAACCTATGACTATGAGTTGAATCAGAGTTCACTCTGCTTGTTGTTATGAAAACTAGAAATTCTTGCTGTAATTAGACCTCAGTTCTGTGGTAAGTGGATGGAGTACCATGTGCCATTTCTACTTATTTTGAAGGTTGAAAAGACACCAGGGAGTCAAAATTAAGGGAGAAAACGTATGCCTGAAAAGGAAAGAAAAAATACATGCCAGTGTGATTACTTCAGTTGATTGGAAAGGTGAACTCAGCTTGGATTCCTTTGCAAGCAGTTAATCACATCCCATTGCTGCACTGTTGATATTAATGATATCCTGTTTTTCCGTTACTGCTTATTTGTACTGAGGAAGTACTGACACAGAGAGTCTCCCATGGGCCGCAGGACGTTGCACCAGGCACTGCACGTTTACATGCTGCAAGGAGGCACGCTGAGGAACATTGCTCTGGGAACTCCAAGGTCCTTCTCCTTTTATTTTACAAGTCATTTTGTGTTCATTGATGTCTCTTTTCTAGTGTTTTCTTTGAAAGTTGAACCTGACTACACAGTTCAGTAAGGATTCTGATCAGTCAAACACTCAAGCACATCATTCCTGTCATTTACCTGTGACATTTTTGGCTCAAGTAGGAAGCCTTTAGCAGAGCTGCAATTAGAACTTGCTTTGAGACCGGTACTCAGACCTTCCGACTGAAAAAAAAAAAAACAAAAAACCGCACCACATCTTAGTTTCTTATTTGCTTCTTCTTGTAAGTTTTTTATACAGTGTTTCTTTCCAGAAGTTTCCTTTTGGGGAAGAAGGGGAAAAAGAGCCATCTTAAACTATTTTTTTTTCCAAGTGAACAGCTTTCTCTCTCCCCTCACCTTCACTTTTCATATATTTATTCTGCAGTGCGAGCCTGGACAACTAACAGAAATAAAATTTAGACTCATTATTTTGTGAAGTGGAACTAAATCACTGTAGCAGCACTAATCTAAAAGAACACCATGGGGCAAACAGCAATAATTCAACAGACCTTTTGCTGCAGCAAATTTTTCCTTGCAAATGCAATACTTTTTAAGGATGAGACTGTAAGACTCCACCAGACTATAAGACACCCAAACAAATTTTCACATTCCCACAGGGAAACTCAAAACAGTTGCCATGCATGCAAGCACTGTCTCAAAGGGGTCCACATATAGAAACTTCGAAACAGTGGGAAGTATATAGAAATCTAGGTTGTTGAATTTAACACTTACTACCGCCATCTCTGTTGAATCTAGACTATTTGAATAGTTTAAATAATATTGATGGCCCATAGAAAAAAAAAATCTATTTAATTCTATTAAAAGTACTTACATGCTCTCTCGCATGCCATCGGATTTATTCTTGGCGTGACAGCAGAGGATAATCTCCAGTCCTCCAGGGCTGTATTTCAGATCATGGTGGACAAAGTTTGGTGTTAAGGACTTTTTACCCGTGTGAAAAGCTGGATGTAAATCAACATAGTCCCATCGCTATCACAGAGCTGCACTGATGTTCATCAATCCACTCTTTGAGGATCTTGCTTAAAAAATGAATGCATACAAACTTTTTTTTCCTGCAAATATTTGCACAAGTTATGTCAGGTGACACATAGAGTGATTTTATCAGTATTAGGAATAAAGCTAATGTCATAGAAAGTAAATATTATGCTTTTATTATATCCATCTGCCTATATAAATTTTCCTCCTTCCATTTGTTAGTGCAATCAGAATAAATTATTATGTCTCTATGCTACAAAGGAAGGAACATTATCCTTTGATTGAGTGGAGAAGTCAAAAAAGTCTATGGGCCTGCTCTTGTCAGAAATTAAGTGAGATTTTAAGTATGCACTATAAACTATAACTGAATTGAATTCAATAAATGTAAGATACCCAGACTAAGGATACTTTCTTGAACTCTCCAGATACTCAGATTGCTCAGCTGCTTCTGAGATCAAGCTCCCAAGCAAATTTTGATCCCAAAGACAGGAACTAAATACTTTTTCCGTGACCTTCATTGTATTTTCCTCCTATCTGAAAATTATTATGTAACATTTAAAGGCAATGATGAGCATGGAGAATAAAGAGCTAGTTCTTGGCTCCGGGAACATGCAATCTTACTGATGAAATGAAACAAAAGAGGAAAGATGAAACATCAGTGAATTATGTACAAAGCACAGAATGAAGGAAAAGGCTTTGAATCAGGCAAGATTATCTTTTTTGAAATGTTGAAAGAGAGCATACTTTTTTTTTTTTTTTTTTTTTTTTACATTTATATCCTGGCAATGGAGGTGTGGATCACTGTTGAGAATGTGATGGCAGATGATTTGCACCTAATACTGAAGTAGACCCAGCATCACTGTTTTTTTTTAGCTATATGGAATTTGACAAGGAGCACTCATCATGTTTGCTGATTTATGATATCAGTGAAAAAAAAATCTGATGTTTCAAATGGTAACTGCAACCTTTGTTTACATTAATCCTGTGAAGCTCACGAAGTCAAATAAATGTAGCAGACATTATATGAGGATTTCATAACCATGAATTATATGTAGTAGCTAGGATGATATTTTTCTGATTGTTTAATATATTCACCTGTGATATATTCTGAGAAAAAAAAATGTTTTTCTTAAGATTTCAGTCTGATGCCCAGAATTTTTTGGTGTACTACCTCTGTTCATTTCTTCACCTGTAACATCATGGCAACCCTCTCAGGAAGAAGTTCTAATTGATTCAGGCTTCAGGTTTAATCGTTTAGTTTAAGCCTATTGCCCTGGTTCGGGGAATACATGCCAGATATTCTTTCCAAACACCCACATTGAAAGTGTTGCCACTGAGTCAATTAGAAAACAATCAGTCCCGCTGATATCATCCGCACACGTCAGTCTTCCTGAATTCTTCTCAAAGTCTGGCACTTCAAAGTAGGCTTTGGGAATATTAGAAAATCATGGGGTGATAGTGCCCTGGTCACTGTTATTGAAGACCTGGGTCTTTTGTATAAGTAGTTTTAGCAGAAATTTTGTGACTTCTACAATTATACTTAATTTCAAAGAGTATTGTATAATGATATTAATTCCTATTGGGAGAACATTTTTGTTCCTTTATTACTGTGTTAAAATTCATTTGCTTTTGTACTGGGTAATGTAATAAGCCTTCTGTTTTATTGCATGTTTTCTGCCATTTCTGACTGTTTCAAAAGGCGTTGAAATTTTGCAGCTAAAAATACATCGTTTAACTGATTTCAGACTTTCAGCACCAAGACCAAATCAAGTAGTTTATGTTTATATGAGATGACAAAATTCAGCCTACAGATACGCAAGCTCACTATTTATTTTAGTTGGAGCTGGATGCATGAAGCTGGGAGTGGGATGTGTTTGATGAGGGCTTGCTTGTTGTGAATAGAAGACTTTTTTTCTCCTATGGGTGTTAATTTGGAGAATTTCATTTTGCCTCTACATGTGTGTCATAAGCTGGTGTGCTTTTTGCAAGTCTCTAGGTCATGGTGTTTACAGTTAGGATTGCTAAAGCTGCCAGGAGGTTATGGGGCTGCAGCTGCCCTGCTGTGAGATGCTCAGTTATCCCTGGGTTGAGCCCACTGCACAGAGCAGCAATAGGACTGGGACCAGCCTGGATGGCCACGGAGGAGGATGCTAATTCAGATGTGCTGGGGAAGAGGAGAAGTCACAGAACAAATCTTAACAAGGCTTAACAAAGCTACATAAAGTGTCAGGATGAGGAGAGGACAAAGCTGTTTCATGAAATGGGAGAGGGCTCCTGAGAGGGATGCTAGAGGGCTAGCAAGAAGGACCTGAGCTGGACCAGTCAAGGGTGCAGCCAGGGGCTGGACCCCAGTTTGGCAAAGGCAGGGGCTGCAGAGCAAGGTGGCAGGTGCAGAGTCACACTGCAGCTGGAGGTGACAGCAAGGATTTGCTCCAGCTGTGAGCAGGAGGCAGGCTTTGCCTTCAGGGGACACCTAAAGTGCAAGCTGGCTGAATTATGGCTGCTCTGGAAAGTATCCTTTGAGTGTCTTTACTCCAGTAAGTGTAATTTCATGGTCATAACATTACGCTAATAATGTGTGGGATTTACTCTCCTTTTTTAAAGGCAAAAGAGAAAGGAAAGCAGAAGTATGACTGATTTCACATTCAAACAAGTGAATGTGCACTTACCTGAATATATAATGTGGTATTAATATTAATAAGCACTGTACTAACCTTTCTCTGAAGGTCTCATTAAAATAATTGCAAATGCATGTTTTTGGTGGTATGAATGTCTAACTGGATTTTTAAAATGTCTTCCATTTTGCCTTGAAGTTAAGACCCATGCAAAATTCACTCTGATGAATCCTGAAAACTGTCACAACAAGCAGTGAAACACTGGTATAAGGGACACTACCCAAGCCGGGGTAACCGAAAACATTTGTTTAGGCAACAAGCTTATTCGAAAACAATGAGAAGGGGATAAATAATCATCCTTTGTTTTTAAACTCATTCATAGTACCTTTATTCTTCTAAGAAAAAAAGGGAACTCTTTTCCTATATCTTGTAGCTTTCACAGTTTTTTGCCAACATTTGAAATAACCATCCTGATAAGCAAAAGGAGGATTGGGCATTATCTTTTTCTCCTCATGGAAGAAAACAATAGCAACTTCAAAATGACCAAGCAATAGACATTAAAAACCCATGGGAAAAACTGTCCTATAAGTGAATGAGGGCAGAAAGAAAAAGATGTTGCAGATGGAAAAAACTAATGTCATGGTACTTACAAGGAATGATTTTTTTGATTTTGCACAGACCATGTAATCTTAGACAAACAGAAAGTTCCTGCTACATGAGCAGAAGCTCCAGTTTTTGAGGTCAGATTAGATGGGTGACTGTGGTGGCAATTGAGGAGCAGGGGCTATCGAGCTTACTCTTCATCGGATTCTGATTTTCTAATTCCAGCCAATCCATATTTGTGTGCTTCACCAGTCTATATGTGTTTACAGGAGGTTCCAGCAATCTTCCTGGGTCAGGGGCTGAGTTGCTAGCAGTGCATCTGCTCCTTTAGCCCAGCCTTTGACTTGTGGGTGGTTGGGCTCTTCTGCTCGGATATATTCCTTTTATGATTAGCTGCAGCTGCAGGCTTCATTTTCCACATAGCCCTCACCTGGGGAGCCATCTCCCAGGTGCTCAGCATCAGAAGATGGCTGGGGTGCCCGTTCAGACCAGCGTTATCAGTCTTGCTACGCCTGCTACAGCTACAGGTGACAGATTAGTTAGGATAGTCAGAAAGGCTTTAAAGTATCTATCAAGGAGGAGACAATGGGGCAATCACCAGACCATAGTACCTGACATCTAATAAATCTAAGCACTAGGAGCCATGTAAGGTGTAGCTACATTTGTGGCTGTCTGTATTGCTGAGTGCCTAGATAATAATCAAGATACTTTGGAAATGTCCAGGTACAGATGAAATATGATGCAGCTATTGGTAGTGAACTTGAGTGATACTTTTTTTTTTTTTTACTAGAATTTTACAGATAATGATTAAGGTTTATTCTAAAAGATGAAACTGGATGGGTTAAAAAAGTTAGTAATTCAAATTCAGAGGCTGTTAAGAATTACAGGGCCCAGATTCTTGTGCGCTATAATTCTGACTAGTAGAAATAAAAAATAAGGCAGTTGTTATAAAGTTCACCATGTTAGGCATTGTGTATTCTGATTTCTTCATGTCATTTGACCTCATAACTAGTGAGATTGAGTTTAAAAAATTGGTATGTTGTGTGTCTGCATTACAAGATGCACTGTAATACAGAGAACTGCAAAGCAGTGGAACTTGAAACCTAAACAAGACCAGAAGTTCTACCATGGAAGACCTTGACTCAGAGTTATGCATCGTCATTTACTATAGTTTCAGCAAACCTTGGGGAGAACAGGATTTATAGTTCTGTACCAAGCTACCAGTAATTGTCAAATTGTCAAATTTTGAGACTCCCTCTAGTATATTTTAGGATTAGAAAGGCTTTTTTCTTTAGATGTAACTGTTCAGCTAAATTTTCTTCTTCTTCTTTCTTTTTCCATTATACTGTGAAAGGCAGGGCTGAGGTACAGTCTCAGATAGGACTTTGGGTAGGGCAGAGTTATGTACTAAGGAACTGTAGATGATCTTAGATGTTTAGAGAATGACACTTGTTCAGGAGCTGATGGTGATCAGAATCGAACCTGGGAATAAATGTTCCTCTGCTCAGATTAGCATTGCATTTAGTTGGAGATCTCTTGTTTTCCTTTTCTGTTTGTTGTTGCTGTTTTTGTTTTTGTTTTTCTCTCCAATATTTCCTGCTACAGTCATTTGGCTGCATCTACTCAATTACTTGCTTAATGCTGCATTTAACTGTACTTGATATTGCAAGGTCGTGACAGCACTTTGGTTTCTCTTGGGTAGCACCAGTGGCTCATAGACTTTAGAGTTTTAGAGAACACCACCTATCTAACCACTGCCTTAATGTTGGAGTGTCTAGATGAAATACAAGGCATGCAAAATATGGGAGATCACACTACATTATATCATCTCTCCTTGCTTTAAACTGTATGTGAAACAACAGTTTCTTTTCAATATACACCTTAAGCTTTTTGCTCTATTAAGCTTTTGCCATATTTTAGTAGTACTGCCACGTAATATATTCCATGAGATAGTTAATTAGTTCAAGATTTTCACAAGACATCTGGCAAAAAGTGTCTTCTCACCATCACCATGGTGTTCATGTAAATAACATTAAATTCAGAGTTTCATTAGTGAATTGATGTATGATAGGTGTTAAAAAGAGTACATTTCATTTTGTTCTGAAAGTAAGAAGAGACCAACCAACTGTTCCTAAATACTTTTCTAAAGTAATGAAATTTTTATTCCCTGAAAGGACAGCTGTTTGCGATGTTGCCAGGACAGTTGCACCTTCAGAACCATATTTTCAGATAAGTCTAGCATGAGAAGTAAAGAGACATGAGTCTCCTGGGATCTAGTGCCAGAGGTAGGGCAGGCCTGTGGTGGACTGGAGCTGCTTTAGCGTGCTTGGGGCCATGGGTGTCCCCGGTGGAGCCCCTAGGACCATGACAATGTCCATTTGCAAGCAGGCCACTGTGCCTTCCCTTGTGCAGCATCTGTGCCCGATGAGGACTCCCCACATTGAAGGGATCCCAGCAGGGGAGGTCACTGAAGGGGTCTACGCTCATTTAGTTCAAGCTGGTATACACGACTACTTAAGGAACTCCAGGAGTTGCTGGTTACATATTCAATAGAGAACCATTTTAATATGCTGAAGCCCTACAAATCTTGAAGCCTAGTTGTTTTATGTGAATACATGTGAGGTGATATCCTGAATGGTGTATTTGACCAGTGTAAATACCACGCACAAACTGTTCTTTATCATGGCCATGTAATTCTGACAAAACAGAAAAAAAAAAAAAAAATTTAGGTCCCTGCACAACAGGAAAGCCAAACTTCTGTCACGGTCAGCACAACCATTTTATTTCTTTATATTTGCCTAGCTTGAAATGAATATCTTTCAGCACATTTCAGTACACCATGAAAACTAAAAGTAGCCTTCCCCACACATATATTTTGATTCTTAAACACAGTTTGAAATATCTGAATGAAAAAGAGTCCCTTTATTCAAATCACCTCTACACTAGCACATTGATAAAGGAGAAAAGAAACAGACCTCTAAAAATTTGTTTCATCAGAATTACATAGCCATGATAAAGAACAGTTTGTGCGTTTTAATGAAACTTCAGACAGTTTAAGATACAGATTTTACTCTGACATTTTAATTTTGCTAAGTGAGTTTTGTCCTAGAATCTCTAAACTTTAGAAAATTGTGCAGTACTATTATCCTGTATCATGTTAGTTGAATTAGTTAAGCTAAAATGTGTCTGATGACTATTTAGAAAATGCTGAATATTTTTATTGCGCTTAGGAAAAAATTAGCTTGGTTTTTGCATAAGATCTTATAGACATCTATATAATTCTATCAAATTTTCATATAACTGTGTATATACCTCTGCCTTTGCTTACTTGAATGCTTGTATGTGACCTTATCTCTAGTTGAGCACTGTCTCTGTGAATGACTATAATCGGTTGATTTTAGGGTTAAATTCTAGGCTTCAAATCTTTGCGAGGAAAATTAGCATTTTTCTATACGTTTAAATCATCTCTATGACTCCATTATTTGTATCATTGCCTGTGCTGTGACAGATAAAATGGAATTAGGTTTTGCGTCATTCCTAGGAGGTTGGACCCTGGTTTCAAAGGGTTTCACAGGGACTGGGGTGGAAGAGTTTTGGGCAACAGCTACTCTAGTCTTGACATCAGCATCGTCTTCCATCCTGGAGCTTTCAGGAAGTACAAGGGAGCTTGAATTCTGAGAAAAATTGGCTTTGCAGCTATGCATGCAACAGAGGCTGTTGTTGCACTGGGCTGCATTCTAAAGCACAAAAGTTTTAGTCTGTCAAGCAACCGCCATCTTCATATCTCAACAGAAGAGCAAGCATGTGGTGCATCCATGTGAAAAGCATTCCCTGCTTCTTTAGCATCTGCAAAGGGAAGTCTGTCTTTCCTCGCACCCATCCTCAGTGTACATCTGCCAAGACCCTGCTGCTGCTGTTTTAGACACTCAGAGTGAATTTCATTCCATCTAACTTTTACATCTTAAAAAAATAGTCATTTAGATCCATCCTAAATATTTGTCTAATTCAAGTCATGCTGAAGACGCACATTTTTTTTCTGTTCTGCACATGAGGCAATTCACTTAAGTGTGTATCCTTTGATCCCTGACTTTTAGATAAATGAAGATGAATATAACCTTCATTTTAATACATTCCCTTTTCCTGGTGCTGCCAGTTTTAGGTCAATGTGCAGTTGTCTGGCAGTGCAACCCCATTTGTATTCTTCTGGCTCTTCATTAAGGTTACGCCAACCTGGGGAGCCTAGGAAGTTGGACTGGAGAGCATGGTGAGGGCACCACCATCAGATGGTGCTTCCCCTTACCTTCCAGCACCATTGGGTAGAGATCTGGGCTCAGATCCCAAAGCAGCACAGCAACCTCAGCACAGGGGGTCCCCCGGCTGGTAGGGACTGGACTGTGTCCTGCTTCAGACCGAGGATGTGGATATATTGCTCCCAGTTTTGAAGCCAGTGCTATTGCTAGAATCTCTGCGCGCTATCCATTAAACTCCCTCATGCAGCATAGCTCTGTCCCGCACATCTAGTAGTGGTATTTTATTCTCTTGCCCCTTCAGTCCTAATAAATCACAAGGCAGAAGCCAATGGATGCAGCAGCTCTTTGCAAAAGAGCTCTAAAGTTCTGCATGTGGCATGTTGCTGCTGATTCCTCTGGAGTTATTCCTGACTTAACGCTAACAAAAATAGAATCTGTTTGCAGATGAGTGGGAGTGCAAATAGAACTACTGCAATTGCTTATATTTTTACCCCTTTTATATGCACTAAGTGATGTTTCCTGACAAAATTTTTCTACCAAAACAAGATGTATTCATGGCTTATTAAGCAATGATGGAAGAGTCTATTTAACCTATTACTGCTTTCTAAGTTCTCTTCTTTACATTTATCTCATATTATACAGTAATTTTTGGCTTAAAAGTGAAATCTTGTGACAGATTATTCTTAATTTTCCATCATAGAATTTGAATTTGGTTTAGGCCCTAAGGAAACTCTTAAGACAAATGGCCAAAATCAATAACTTGCATCCTTTGGAAATGTGAATATTTGGAAATTGATTTCAGCCCCCAAATTATTATTTCCCCAAAGGGAAAACTTACAGAACTCTTAATTCAGAAACATTCAAATGTTCATTTCAGTTCTTTCTATTTGCCTAAAATCTTAAACAGAATGCTTACTTTTGATATTATTATAGTAAAATAAAAGTTTAAATATATAAAGAAAATTAAAGTGAAACCAACATTATCAAAGCAAACAAAAAAAACTTTAACATATTTTATTGAAAGTGTCGGCAAACTGGCACAAGTCCAACAGATTATTTTAATATGACTGAACTTTCTGATTCAAATTTTTTTTTTTTTGCCTCTGTTCTTTCTCACACAGTTGCACCAAATTTTGAATATTCTGATTTAGTATCATTTGTTAAAAATATGAGACATTGCATTACAGCTGGACTTTTTATTTCTAATTACCTGCTGGTAATTCAGTCTAAAAGGTTAGTTGTCCTGATTTTTCAGCTTTTCATGTAATCTTTGATACTAACTTGGTTCAAGGCTTCATTTTAACTTCTGAACTCTATATTTGATATGAGATGTATAGAAAAAGAAATGAAAAGATTTTGTGCATGTCTATCTTTTTGGATTGACTCTTTCATTCTTATTAATGTGGTAATGGGTCCTACATGGGTAGAATAGGGAAGACTGTCTAGTAGACAACTGACACTGGAACATGAGAAAAGAAGCAGGTGTCAGCTTTCTATTTATCCATGGTGACAGAAGACTTATGGCAAAGTAAACATTTAGAGCCTCACTGAAAGAGCAGTCTTCCTGGTAAGATTAAAATCAAAATATGCCACCTCTCCCCTCTTCCTGATGACTCAAGAGTCCCAAGCGAGTTTTCTAAAATAGGGTACTGAAAAGGCAAGACAAAAAACTGAATGTTTATGGCCTTTACATTTGTTTGCTCTGAAATATCCTATTTGTCATAGATAAGGTATGGAAATAAACTGAATAAAAAATCTTCCTTTTTTATTTTGTTGGATTCATGTATTAATTTCCAACGCTGCTGTATTTTGATGAAAAACAAACATGAAAATTCAGCCATATGTTGCATAATTGGAAATGACTAGCAGAAAACAAAATATATCTCAATCCAAAATGAGGTGTACCAACTAGAATTAACCTGTAACTGGGTCTTAGAGAAAACATCATGCAACTGGTAATTTCCTTTAATTTTTTAAGCAAACAGGAAACTATTTAGAATGGAAAGAAAGGGACTATTTTTAGAATTCCTAGAGAAATGTAGCACTGTAAAATGACTGAGAAAATTGTTTCTTTGTTTTTTTTTGTTTTGTTTTTTTTTGCTGTGAAACTGTTCTTGGAATAGGTCCATCTGATAGTCTTCAGTAAAATATATTAAACCGAAAATAATCAGTCATCCCCCAATTGCTCTGGCTTTTGCTCAAATTTAGATGAGTTTGAATGAATAGGCAGCTGTACTGACTTTAAAGGACGATGTATATTCATATAAAATATGGTTCTATGGCACTCTGAAAATGAAAGCTTAAAGAAGTGTTTCTCTCTCTCTCTCTTTTTTTTTTTTTTTTCCTGAATACACCGGAGTTGGTCTGCCTCATTGCGAGGCTGCAGAGAGAAAGTCACATAGGTAATACCTATATTATACCTACATAGGTATACCTATATTATATTTTTTCAGGGTGAGCTTTTCTATAAGTTTCTTTCAACCAGTGCTAGAAACGCTCTCCAGATTTTATGAATTAAGTGATTTCCCTTTCTTTTTGCTTCAGTCATAGTCAAAGACTTTTCACTTGAAATATAGTCATCATTTTTTGCTGATAATGCGTGGAGAACATAATTATCTTCTCTCTTCCATATCTTTGTTGATTCTGCAGTGCTAGTAATACTAACAGGTTTTTGGTGTAAATAAAGCAACAAAATGTGGCAAAAACTCTGAGGAAAAAGTAATCCTGAGTGTGAACTATATTTTTTCTGAGAGGATGTTTTCAGTGATGTACCATAAAGAATGCTAGATTCGTTTTTCTGAAGTTAAACTTTAAAATCTGATTTTTGAAATACCAGGTATAAGAAAACTGGGTGCAAGGCACTTAGAAAATAAGAAGGACCTTCAACCCTTAAAGTACTGAGAAGTTCTGAAGGGAATCAATGTTAATGAGTGAAGCTGAGAAGGACTAGGAGGTCTTTGGAACAGTAGGTCAGGGGTCATCCCCATCTGAGATTAATTGTCAATATAAAGATGTGTTAAGTATTCTGTGTTGAAAGGCTCTAACACTGGTAGGGTGAAGCTGCTTTTGAAGATTATAAGTATTTCATTTTCTTTTCACAATAAAATTCACACATTATAGGTCTCTTTCATTCAAGAGTATTTTTTTTCTTTTCCTAATTTAGAAGTTTATTACTATTTATGAAGACAAATAGAACGGAGTGAGGCAAGAAGAGGGCATAACACAGAAATAGGCAAACCCAGGGAAGACAGTAGAGAAAAGCAAACAAGCGATGAGACAGCAGTGGCTGAAGATGCATAAGTTGCAGAGGAATGTAGGACTCCTACTTGGGTGATGAGCCAGAAGATCCAGAAATATGTCACAGTGATTAGAAGAAAAAAAAACTATTTTCCATCCATTCTTAAGACAACACAAAACTCTGAACATTACAGATGGATAAAGACAGATAGGCTTACACATGTGGACAGCAAGGCAGTATTGGTTGGTAAGGCAGACTATTAACCTGCATATTGGCATATAGGCACCCTGTCAAAGGGAGGTTTTAAAATAGACCTGCAAGTCTATACACCCCTCTGCATGTGTATTCATTTTGAGGACCTGCCTCCAAATAGGAGTGTCAAGATGAGGATATACCCAAAGGCACCTCCAAGTACTGGCAATGAAGGCTGGTCATGCTGCATCTCCCTCTCATAGAGGTGAGGGATGGAAGGCCACCAAAATATTGTGGAGAGAGGTGAGAGGTATCGTTAACAAATGGGGGACTTCAGTGTCATTTCTAAGATATGAAGGGTCCACATCCTATTTTGCTAAGATAAAAGGATTTTATTAGGGAGATGTGGGGAGACTCAGGCTGGGAAGTTTTATAGTAAAGAATGGCTGACTCTCAAAAATAACAACAAAACAGGGAAAAACTCAGGGGTTGAGCACAGCGATTATAATGACAAGGAGCCTTTAAATATATTTTTTATTGTGATTAGAGCTATATTTACAGTCAAAAGTACATCATACCTGTGATGTCTGTTCATCTGCTTGCTGTTTCAAATGATGAGGTTCTGCTGCTACTGCTTGGAAAGCCCAGGAACAAAAATTGTTTGCTCTCAGAGGCTTTCTACCTTTCATGGTTTATAAAAAAGCAAGCAGATTGATTTTTGTGGAGTCAAGGTTCCTTGTATTGCTTAGCAAGGGTGAGAACTACCATCTGTGCTGGCACATCTCAGTCAACCAGAGCCTCTAGGGCTAAGTGCTCTGGAATGGTTGGTGGGAAAGATATCCTTGGAGCAAGCACAGCAACGGCCCCATAGCACCCACTGGCTACATATGTTCTGTGCAAAAGCCAGAGGATGTTGCATCTTTCCAGAAATTACCCTAGAAGTATAATGACAACTTCATTTAGAGATTAAAAAGGGTTTTCAATTAATGAAGTGAAGCATTGATTTTAAAACAGCCTATTGGCCCTTAAGGCACTCATACTAATATTAATTTTTTTCTTTTTTTTTAATGTTGATAGCTGATTTTCAGTTTTCATTTTGTGACAGCTGAAAGAAAATGTACTGGAGACCTGGATGTTAATGCAGCTGGGCAAGGACATCTGAAGGGAAGGTGAGACAAAGTAGGATTTTGTTTAGTGAAATTTTCTCTCCTACTCAGAAATTAAGCTGTTTCTGTTAATGTTTGCATGGCAGACTTTGGGAATATGGCTCTTGAGCTGAAGAGAGTTGGATACATCATCACCATGTATAAAACCCTCAGACACTAGGGGTCAGCAGCTGTGAAACAGAATTTGACTTGACTTCCTGATTTTATATTTACTCTTTTAGGTCTACGTGATGCTTATTGACTTATGGAGAGGATGCTATAGAAATACAAAAATCATAGGGAGCTTTAAAGTAAGGGTTGGAATTCTGAAAATTAGGAATCAGTAAAGTAAAATATCTGCAAAATACTTTGCTGGTGATGCATGTAAATGAACGAGAAAAATAGACAAGTACAGAAACTCCTACACCAAGCTACGATAACCATGTGGAATCATAGAATCACAGAATGCTAAGGTTGGAAGGGACCTCTAGAG
>VZSV01000022.1:3472868-3495183 GCA_013398735.1 Nothocercus julius
TTCTCATTGCCCAGCTATCCAGTCTGTGCAGGTCCCTCTGGATGGCAGCGCAGCCCTCTGGGCTGTCAGCTGCTCCTCCCAGTTTGGTACCATCAGCAAACTTGCTGAGGGAGCGCTCTGTGCCTTCATCCAGGTCACTGATGAATAAATTGAACAGGACTGGGCCGAGGACTGACCCCTGGGGGACACCGCTACCCACAGGTCTCCAACTCGACTCCGCGCCGCTGATCACCACCCTCTGCGCCCTGCCATCCAGCCAATCCTTTCCCAGGCACTTCTCTTCCTGACTTGTTGAGGGAAGGGGCTGTCGTATCAAGGCTGGTCCAATGCTTACCAGAGAAATACATTATCTAGAAGGCAAGTAGAGGTAGCAAACTTCAGTACGTGGAGCAAAGACCACAGAAATACAGAGCATAGGGAGTGTGTCCCCTCCAGGAAAGTATAAATAATAAAGTCTGCAAAGATCTGCCAGGTCAGTTCTCCTTGGCTGGCAGTTCAGCAAAACTACCGCCACTGCTGCATTGCCTGAACCTGCGAAGTTCCTCCAGAGATGCCTCTGACAGTGGATACAAAACCCAAGGAAAGATAAGGCTAATCTTTCTTTCTCTTTTCTGTTGAACTGGACTAAGCAGTATGACATATAATGTGCTACAGAACTGCACTGGGGTAATTTATTCTGAAATTAAACCAGCAGCAGTTAATCTTTTCCATTACCTCCTAAAAGCAGAGAAGGAATTTTTTTTTTATTCCATTCCACACCCAGCACAGGGGTAAAGACACTCTCCCCTCTTCATGATGTTGTTTTCTTTTGAATTTTTCTTTTCTCTCTCTTTCTATTGCTTTTTGCTTGGTTCTTTTCTTGATATGATAAGAAAAGCCGCAAATCGTATTTTGCATCTGACACAAGTAATGCATTTGTAACATCATCTAGCATTTCAGTAATGTATTTTGCTTTCTGTGCTGGTGAAGTTATATAAGAAAGTAAAGCTCCCTATATTCAGTTCAGTAGCTGAACTCTTGTCATGATACAGAACTTTTTCTCATCTCATCAAGAGTGTTGTAAAGGGTCTCTTTGGATAAGGAAATATGCTAGAATCGTTCTTAAAAAAATTGCAGATCAAATTTGACATTTGTAGGACACCAAAGCCTCTCTCTCTGATGTGTGCTTCTGTTTCTCAGCCTTAGCTTATCCCTGCTTGCTTTGCAGTTCGTGTTTTCTCACTTTCAAGGATGTCCTATATTTCTACCTTTACAGACATTATTATGCAAGGTTCTATTGAAGAACTAAATGAATTTCTTTGGAAACTGTTTAGAAAAAAAGGTGCACATTTTGATCCAAACTCAATCTTGACTCAACTTCCACAGACTTTAGAACATATCTGATTATGGTTCACAAGGTAGTACTAAAATATATATGAGTTTTTTACTAACTCTTTCAGAATGTCTTGTAAGTTAGCTACTATAATTAAGTAGCATCCATATTGTGAAGAATATTCAAAACATTTTAACAATATGTAGGTGTAAGAAACTTATTTTGATTTAAATGAAGGTCAATATTATTTTCAATGGTTAGTTCAGGTAGCTCTGTTTTTCATGTTTGCTTAAAATACCATATGAGATCTCTACATAAAATTACGCAGTTACTTGGAGGTTCTCTAGAGTCTTTGGCAGCTCTCTGGTTTAGTTAATTAGCACAAGTCAAGCCATAAATTTTGTTAACTACCTTCTGTCATCTCTTAGGGGAACCCAGAATTTAGCTGACACATTTTATTTGATTGCTCTCCCTGTCTCTTGCACGATGAAACATGCCAGCTTGTCTCTTTCTAGTTGTCTCTTTCCAGTTTCAAGTCAAAGCAAAACTGACTGTTATTTCAAGACCCACTGAAAGCACAAAATAAGTTTCAGGAATCATTGATTCAGAAAATTCCATTTGAAAAATAAATACATTTGCTTTTTTTTTGTTTTTCTTCCTACTTACCCAAGTGGTGATTGTTTGGATTCCTTATGTGTTGCTTACTGACAGCTATCAAAAAGAAGATCTCATTTTGGATGGACTTTTCATCTGATCCATAGTCATTTTTATGCTTTTAATATCTATATTTTTATTCCCCACAGAGCCCAAATAGCTTTGCTTTAAATCTGATTTTGAAATTAGGGAGGAAGCATTCAAACAGGAATAAATAGCAGAAGCAGAGTGAACATTAAGATGAATGTGAGTGTTTCCATCAAATAACAGAGAAGAAGAAAAACAACAGATATTTCTGTAGCAAGATCATCTCACACAGGAGCATATAAATCAGTCATTTTACTGTGATAGATATTTCAAACTGCTCATAGTGCAACAAAATTTTACATCACTTCAAAATCAGCTCACTGACTGAAAATTCATAGCTTATCTACAAATACGTATTATGACTGTACATCAAAGTGAATCTAGAAAGAATGTTTCAAGAGCTGTCATTGAAACATCAGGCATTTAGTTATTGCTAACTCTATTTTGATTTACATTTTTTTCTGTTAGGTTTTTAACTTCAGTTATAAGCAGTATTAGACTAGTCTTTATAGAGTCTTTTTCTGCCCATTATTTACTGGGTTAGAAGTTTGGCAAATGGCTGTTTTTATGTGAATTATTCTCTGCTTGAGTCTATGCTACATTTTGGTTATAAAAATTGGAAGAAAATTGTGGTTTCTGAAACAAAGTGGTGGGTACAAGCATACCATAATCAATATACGTTGCCAGGCAAGAAAATATCTACTTGTATTCCAGCATCTCTCGAGAGGTAAGGAAATCTTAATTCCACCATTGCAAAAACGAGAAATCAAGCATGGGGAACATGAATGGTTGCCTACAACCCCACTAGGGACTAAAACAGAATGGGAATAGAGAGCAGTAACTAATAATAACTAATAGAAAATTCATCTTATATCTTTCTTAGTTCCAGTCTAGTGCCTTAACAATAAATGGTCATTCCATGGTGGAATGGTCTTTAAAATCTAATCAACCACACAATATTAACCTTTTAGAATAATATATAACTTTTCAGTCAAAAGGTGGAAAACTCCTTCATTCTTACTTCTGAAGGTGAAAATAGAGAGTCTATCACATTTTTTTCTCTAAGGATAATATCTGAAAACCTTCAAACGGGGAACTGGCTATTAAGGATTCAACGTCTCTATTCAGCAGAGCCTTAAGCTGTGAGCCATGTTCCCAGAGAGAGTATTAGAGCTGTTCTTTCAGGGAAAATGAACCACTGCTGCCATCTTACTCATAGGGAGTGCTTAAAGTTATTGTACAATTAAAGCTTCCTAATTCCAAAAAACTCAATAAGAGTTTGAAAGTACTAGTATGAAATTAGAGAAGTGAAAAAAGTGTATAGTCTTTGACAACTTTGAAAGAGAAGATTTAGTTTTTAATCAAACCAGAAAATCAATACAAACATTATTGCAAAAGCTGATGGGATACTTCCAACCCAGTGTACGCGTTTGGCATAAAACTAAGATAAAGATGAATAAAGATGGAGAAATAACTTGCTGAAATATAATTATGAGCTGTCTGAGCATTTTCATTTTTTTTCCATACAGGCTTTCTTTTCTTTATTTCATTCAAATCTTCAAGTTATTTATTTATAAGTGAAAATATGACATACCAGAAATACCATTTGTATCATTTGTGTCATTTGACTTGGTTAGTAATTGTCCAACTTTATATAAAAAAAGTTAGCTGAATTGGTTATATGAGTTACCTAGGATCTTGTTTTAGTTAATAAAGAGAAATAGATGACTCTGAGGGGTAATATACCATCTCTTTTAGTCATTTAGTTCAAGACAGTTTGAATTGCAATGTGGAAGTGTCCATCTCTATTGCCTGACTACAAAGAATCAGTGCTGGCTGATACGCTGGAATCCCATGAGGGATTTTTATTGTTTTATGGGAGAATATTAAATATTATACTGTTTTGGGGATAATATTATTCTAATTTGGGGGGAGAACAATTGGGGAATTTATTCCATAGCTTCCTGATTTTTCCTGGAATTTTGCAAAATATCTGTTATGAAATATTTCCTATAACCAGCAGCCCTCCATAGAAATGAGTATCATAAGAAACATAATCACCACCAACAAAGGTGACTGTAACTGGCGTGAGATGCATTTTATATTTTTAAGATTTTAGAATGAAGTTCTTGCATCAGATATCAACTTTTAGTTTTTTTTTTTTTTTAATCAAAATTGAAGTTTTCAAAATCACAGCAAGAAAATGCCCTGGAAGCTTCTCAGTCCAAGCATTCTGTCTCTATCAATATCAGATTGTTTTTAAAATATAAAAAAGACGTGACATTTGTAGAAAAATAGAATATTGACTTTGTAAGATGAATTATTGGGCAACAATGTAGCCTTGTAAGCTCTGTAATGCTTTTTGTGTCAAAAGATACAAAACTAACAATGAATTTTAGATGACTTTTCACAACTTGAAAGACACTGCAAAGTTTGTTCTTCTGAGTATCATTTCAACTGAAACAAACAGAAATATTAGAAATGTATCTTGAGAAAATCTCAGGAGTCTTTGACTGACATTCGTATTTACAATGTATATTTTAGTTGCTAAAGACAAGAAAACAAATAAAAAGGTTTTCTTTTTCTCGTTCCTTTTACTTAATAGCATCAGATGTCACCTAGCTATTTGAAACACACATGAGCTGGTATAAATTATTGCATCATTACATGGCAATAAGTACCTACAATACTGTTTAAAAACAAGGCATTATTTTAATTCTTGAATAAAGGAAGAAATATAAAGTTGAATTTATTATTCGTTCTATTAATTTTGATTATTATTTGCTATCATTAGCCAGTAGTAGTTTACTTTGGTAAACCATGTAGACTATAAATGTAGGCTAGGAATTGTAAAAACATGTTTTAAAAGACAAATTCTGTCCCAAAGAATTTAGCAATAGATAACAGAGGGAATATCTATTCGATTACTTTTGTTCAGTTTGTTGTTCGTGTACTTGTTAGGGTTTATGAAGAAACCTAATCTACTCTTTTAAAAAGTACTGTCTTGTTTTAGGAAATGTGGGTACAAATTTCGACACAAATCAGAATCCTAATAAATCACTTTAGGTAAACTCTACGGTACTCTTCCTGTTGATAGTCAAGATTTGGTTACATGGCTGTACAAACATGTTGAGTGATCTGGTAATGAGATAACATTATAGCACATAACATGGCATAGATATAACCTAAACCTATGTAGAATTGAGCAGAAAGGAAGAGCAGTATGAGAGTAGAACAAAAATGAATTTTTGCGTTCAGGCATCTACTACTAAAGAGCAAATAATTCCTGTATTATAGAAACCAATATTATCAATGCTTTTTTATCTTTAATAGAACCTAAAAAGTGACATTCAGCGTTCATAAGCAATCCTGTACCCATTTACAGTACACAGAAGGTAAATCCAAGCCACCTAATTGCTTGCATGCACACATAGGTTTCCGTGTGTGTTATGCGCAAATGACGTTCTTTAAATTGTCACACACTCATACATATAAATGCATGCATTCTCTTTGATACACTTTATGCTATAGGAGATAACTGATAGTTGAATGGTTAAAATCTAATACATTTTTTACTAGACAGAAATAGGAAGCTTCTTTTTGAATGAACAGTGCATTTTGAAATTGTATATATGTTGCGTCACCAAAAAAAAAAATAAAAAAAAAAGAAGCTCCGTTAACTCCAAGACCAATGTCTTACACTGGATTGGCCAGAATGCTTATGGTGAGTAAATGCTAAATGTGGTCTACAGTTCTCTGATAATATTGCATGTGGATCATTTTTGAAATATGAAATAAACAAGAAAAATCAGAGGTTCTCAAATGAAGAAGATTAGAATAAAGTTATAATTTTTTCATGACTTCAAAAGTATTTCTTAGAAATTTTTATGACTTTGAAAGTATTTCTTAATGATATCCTATTTTTTGTATTAAAATAGTTTTTTTATATGTATTTTAGTAAGATTTAGTCAGTAAATAAATACATTTCCATCAACAGACACTCAGAAACAGAAAGAGCTTTTAGAAGACCATGCACAAATACAGTTTTGCAGCTAAGCCATTTGCATTTTAATAACCCAGTAATTACACATTTACCTGATTCAGTGATTTTGGGAAATGTTAAAAGCTTCCTAACTAGGTATTTTTTCCTGATGGCCAATTATATTCCATCATATAAGTATGTAATTAGGGAATTGTAACATATGTGAGTGCCAGCCTAAGTTTTCAGCTTTCAGTGTTATCACGGAGAGATACCAGATTCTTAAGGTCTCCTACAATCTCCCTCTCGCTCATCTCCGTCCACTTAGAGAAGTTCTGTCCTCCTCTCTCATCTCGGCTGAGTTTGCTATGGTGTCATCTGCAAGTAGAAGTGTCATCTTCCTAGCCTTGGCCAAAGGCATGTAATTCTCAAAGGAAGTTGATAATCCATGTGTTTGGCAAGGCAGGTAATAGATGTACCTTTCCAATCTTCTCAGTGTTTTTTCATGGTTTTAGGCTTGTTTTTCTAGTCTACGTGTTTTCTTCCATATAAGGACAATTTATTTAGTTATCTCATGATTAATCTTAACATTTACAATAAAGATACAGATTGACACAACCACTGAAGTTTGGTGTACTTCTTGCATAGGGCTGACCCAGTACTGTATTGCTACAACCAATGCAGTATACCTCGATATATGATAGCATTTGCACAACATTTTTATTAGAACGCTTTATGAAAGGACTCAAAAAAAGAATAATTATGTATTATTTGTCAATATTATTCTACCCTGCTGCAAAGTGGGACTCTGATGTCCAAATTTGTAAAGTCATTAGTAGTTTATTATGTGTTTTTCTTAGGGCATTTTTGTATGTGGTAATGACCACATTTGCAGTGAGTTATATTTAAAGTTATATTTAGACTAAGCAAAACTACTATTTGGTATGTATAATGTTAAGTTTTGTGATATCGAAAGAGATTCTGAGAATAAATCTTTACTGATTTAAACATTATTTAAAGCAAACCACAATTATTTCATCTAAAAGTGTTAACTGTAGTATAAAGTTACATTTTACAATGTCGCATTTCTACTATGGAATAAATGCTTTGAAAGTAGTCTTTAAAAAAGTTTTAAAGGCAAGGGATTTCTCTGGTAAAATACATATCAGTTTTTATGGAAATAAAGCAAATATTCTTGATGAAGAATTCTTGATCTCATGTTTTGTCACATCTATCGGTGTGTTCAGTAGTGTCATTAATTTCTAGTGGGGTGGAATTCTTAGATAATGAAGATCTGTCCCCAAAATTGGAAGCTCTACATTGAAAATGAGCTATTTCAGTGCACATGTGGCTTTTTTTTTCTTTATTCTGTTTGCAGATTGTTTCAGTAGCCTTCCAGGTAGATAACTAGAGGAAAAAATAAAGGATCTGTTCCTATCCCCTACATGCACAGTGATTTCAAATGCTTTATTAAAATGCAATGAAAAAAATATCAGTAATATTACCTGAATTAAATGCTTCCTATCTCTACTAAGTTAATAATGTAATTCCCATTTTTTTTGCACTAGCATGAAATCTAAAACAGGAAAGACTATACTCCCATAGTTATCCATTATAGAATGAACAAACTCAAAGCTTCCAAAATATGATACAGACTTTGATGCAATTGGACAAATATTTAGCTAGCCCACAGTTTTAGTCAAAGTTTTTCATTTCAGTGAGTATTTGCAATTCCTTCTTATGCTATGTAGTGAAGAGAAGAACAGGTATATCTTGTACAAATAATTTCAGTGTACTGTGGACATAGAGGCAGCTATACAGATAGCAAGACAATAAATATTTTGCAGTCAAAAAAGTATAGTTAGAAATTCTCTTCTGATTATATAAACTACCTGGTTATTATGAAAAAATGTCAATATTTTCTAATAATAATGTTTCCCTTTACTTTTACCTAAAGCAAAGAAGCCACTGAATGATAGAAAGTTGCATTAAAATATAAAGAATGTTCAAAAATTGTTAATCCTTTATATGGCTTGTCCTTATAGAGCAGCCACAAATAAAATGAAGGGAAATTTTAAAGTGTGCCAGAATCTAAGTCTTTTGAAATAATATACTTTCCTTTCTTTAAAATGAACCGTAGTTATATTTGCTATTTTTAATGTATGCATGAGCCATTTGCAGTATTCTATGCTTTTTTTTTTTTTTAACTAAAAGACTCCACCTGTCCCCTAACTTGCAAAGTTTTGTTATTCCTGTAACTCCTGGAGATCTTACTTTCTGCTGTCCATATGGAAGAAGAGCAGAAAATAATCTGTTGTTATATGATGAATCAAAATCGCCATCTGTACAATATATTTCATGGGGACATAATTCGCAATGAAAAATATATGGGAACTTTTTACCTGTTCATATACCTCTGGAATATGAGCATAACAGCTCTGGATAACAAATAATCTCAAACAAAGGATAAAGGAACTTAGGAATTAACACACAAGTATCCAGATAATTACTTGGGTAAGTTAGGTTAATAAGCATCTATATTTTTAGGACATTTTCTGTCCATTTTTCTCTTCATCCTTGTCATTCAGCTTGACAACTTCAGTGCAGATATTTAAATCCTGCAGCACAGCCGGATTCCCTTAAGCTTTCATGGGAAGGACTTAGCCTCCTGAGACACTGCTGCAGGCTCCTCGCTGTCACTGACAATCCCTTTGTCCAGGGCCATTTCCCTCTTCTTCTGTGAAGCGTTGGAACAGCTAGCCCAGGGAAGTGGTGGAATCACCATCCCTGGCAGCGCTCAAGAAACATGTAGATGAGGCGCTTAGGGACATGGCTTAGCAGGTATGGTGGTGATGGGTTTACAGTTAGACTTGATGATCTTGAAAGACTTTTCCAACCATAACGATTCCACGATTCTATGATTCTCTGACACCCTTCTCTATCTGAGAGCTCCCATTTGCCTCAGCCTGGTAAGACCACATTGCTCCACTAACCAGGGAGAAGGCAAGATGTTCAGCATCCTTTTCCATACAGCTTAACAATTTTCAGTAAATTTTGACTAAATGGAGCATGTAATTAGAAATGTTAATATAGCCACGGTATTAACACATTAATAGTAGCTGATATTCAGAGTTTCAAAGCTGTATTTACTTACCATTTGCTTTACCTTGCTCCTTTTTTTTTTTTAACCAGTAAAAGAAAATTATCAAATTATGCATGTTTCAGCTACCCTTCATAGGCAGGACTCATGACAGCCATAAATCCATTGAAACCTCTGTGTTTTCTGCAAGATCGTTGCACTGTTGGTGTAAATTAAAAAATTTGTTAACCAGTAATGTTGTGATCAGCAGTTCGGGCTGGATCTCTGTGTCTGGATTCGCTCACTGATGTAACCTGTGTGAAAACCTTCTTGCTTTTCTGGGACAATTATATGCGTGCTGTCCTGTGTGCATTCTCTGCAGTCATATTAAGGCTGAAGAAGTCCCTTCTAGGACGGGAGTCCTGACCCTTATGGGATATTCATAAGAACGCTGGGTGGAGAAATTCTGAGAGAATTTGTTGTTTTACAAAGGGATTTGACTACTGTTGGGCTTCAAATCTGCAACATAATTGTGATTTTGCTCTCATGCTCTCTTAGAGTCAGGAATAACTTGACTTACGTGAGTAGAGTTATGATGCTGTGAGAGAAAATGCTTTGAGGGAGTTTCCTGCAGTTCTGAAGAGTTGATATATATACATATATGCATGTATGTAGCTGTCAGTAGATGACATTATAAATTAAGAAATGACACAGATATTGTACGCCCATAGTTATACAACAAAATTCTATATCTTATAAATTCAGTTTTCTTGCAACATTGTTTTCAATCCAAACGTCATTTGAAGTTTCTGCTTTATCAGCCCAAGAAGGTTAAAAGTTGTTCTTACATGTATGTCAGCAGTTTCCACTGCTTTCAGTTACGGTCTCATACTAGGAAACAGCGAGTCTGAATGACTTGAATGAACAGAAAGTGAATGTGGATTTATTGATCTTCTAAGGAGTTTAGGATTAGATTATCTGCTTTGCAAGAGAAGATCTAAATATTAGTATTTCCATGTCTTCTGCAAGGTGAGTCAGAATCCGCTCGTGTACCTAATGCATGCAGCCTCTTGAGCTACCTCTGCTGTCAGTCTGCTTTGCTTGAGAAAATACATGATGTATAGACAATTATACCCTATTATTACCTTGATATTATATGTTCAAAGTAGAGACCAGAAAAAGAATCATAACTGGAAGTGGATCTAGTACACACATACACACACACAAAAAAGAAAGAATTAAAAAAAAAAAACAAAAACAAAAAAAAAGAGCAGCTCTCCTCCTGGTGTGTTTGTGTTTAACAGGACTTGCAGTGGGTGGAGGTTTGCTGCAAAGAAAAAAGTCTAGGATTGAGATACCTCACGCCAACCTGTTGCTTGCCCTTTCAGTTATAACCTCTTCTATTTGCTTTGCTTTCGCTGGCCTCGGTTTTGAAGGTCCTGAAGTAAGCTGACC
Source organism: Nothocercus julius (assembly GCA_013398735.1). Classification (NCBI taxonomy): domain Eukaryota; kingdom Metazoa; phylum Chordata; class Aves; order Tinamiformes; family Tinamidae; genus Nothocercus; species Nothocercus julius. The sequence continues at coordinate 3,483,435 of VZSV01000022.1, forward strand.
ATTTGATAGACCCTTCATTATTTATTGTGAGTTATTTTCATTTTTCATTAAAGGCAGTTAAAAACTTTTATAATCTTTATTATTCTTTGAAACTGTAAGAAGGTCAGTGGAGAATGTGTGTGCTGAGTATAGGTGAGGGAAGATTTGTCAGGGTAATTTTGTAAGATTGTCAATTATAGCTGAAAAAAGATGGTAAACTTCTGACTCAAAAGACCTGCCACAGCAATACTGGTATGGGACAGCATCAGTAACACCTAAAAAAGAGATTTTTTTTTTTTCCTCTCTCTGCAAACATCACCTTCTTTAGCGATGTAACCCATCATAGCTACAGCAACACCATTGCTCTAAATGTCAGCTAGTTAAAAGGGTGAAAATTCAGCCTCTTCTTCTAGGCTTGTGAGGGTAATAAAGGTAAAAAAAGGAAAAGCAGGGAGCTTGGCTCACCTTCACCCCTGCCTGAGCTGTGTGAAATTCTCCCAGCTCAGGGATGATGAGGACAAACACAGTTAATCATCCCGGCACCCACGTCAGGCAACAGACCAGCATCCCTGGGCACACTCTGGGCTGTGCTGCCTTCTGTAAGAAATCAGGCTGTTGCCATTTAGGCAGGTACCACTTCTGCTCTCAATCATGCGGTGGAGACAGTGATACCCCTGCTCAAATCCCAAATGAGGAGGAACTTCACTAGCTGTCTTTTCTGCTGCCGTAGCACACAGCCCAGGCCTTAATTTCCATTGTGCAGTCTCAGATCGTGAAAGCAGTATGTATATTTAAAGTGATTCAATAATTTACTTAGAAAATGCTTAAATTGCTTCCCTACTACTGCTGGTAAATAGTGACCTTTCCATTTTAAACTGAAATGATGTGCAAAGAAGTGACTATACAACCTGGAAGAGTGTCAAGACCCTGCAGCTAACACAGCGTTCAATGTCTGAACTGCTTAGCGCCAATCAGTTGAGCCCCGTCTTAAGATGGCAGGGTGCAAATTTCTAAAATGCAATAAATAATGGAAGCAGTTTGGAAGAACAGAGTGTGGTAAAAATGCATTGATTTTTCTTGTAAATGAAATTTTGCAACAGAATTTTACTTGGGTGACATAATTGCAAAGTTTGCAAAAAGAAATGCATTTAGGTTTGTATTCTGCTTTATAGCAGGCAAGAATTGAAACTCTAAATGCATGATTTGCTACCCTCATATTGCTGTCAAATGACATTGTTTACATATTGTTTCCCTCCCCAGAGTTAAGACATGTCTTTGGCTAATTAAGACTTGAAAATTCAACATTCTTTTCTGCCCCTTAAGTCCACAAATGAGAGTCAGGGTGAAATTTGATGCTCATGTGGGTATTTCTCTGTACTCCAACATGAGACCTATGCATTAACCTTCAAAGATTTCCACAGTAATGGATCAGAGTGCTTTAAACACTTATGAGTGATCTCTTCTAACTTCAGTAATGACTCCACTAATTACATAGTTAATCATGTCATCTTGAAAGCTTAAAAAATAGATAACAAAATATGGTCCTCTTTTCATAATTTCGTTGCATAGATCTTTTTAGTTCCACAGCAAAGATGTGCTAAGTTTAAACGAATGATCAACCACATGCCCCTTTTTGGACCTTTGTAGATGAAAATGACTGATTTTCTGAAAAAGTGGTACTTCTATTTCCAGACACAATGCTGAGACTTATGCTTGTTCATAGGCTCTTGTATGGGGTTTATTTTTCATCCAAAATCTTGGCAGAGTCATTGTCATCATGGGAGAGCAATATTGCAATTGAAGTTGTTCCTGGCATTGAGTTTAACTTTATCCAGAACGGGTCAGACAAGGAACCCCAGCTGTGATTACCAGCCCAGCTGTGGAGGGATGATAGAGCAAATGATGCTCTTTCTTCTCAAACTGTATTTGTTCTGGTGTTTCCAGTTCCGGTTCCTAGACCTTTGATATTTGAGGAATTGACATTAAAACTGAAGTAACATATTGCCAGACATGCCATCCCTGAACCTCATGGGCATTTGTCATATAACTGGATGTGCTTCTGAAGACACATATTGTCATCAATGTAAAACTGACCTACGACAAAACCTACATTTAGGAGTCTATAAAGAAAAAATCAGGAAAAAACAGATCTTCCATTGATGGGAAGGGCTTTAAACTGACAAAGCCTTAACATACTGCTGCAAAATTAGTGAATGTAAAACAAAAAAAGCTCCGAAGAAGTATCATCTTTGATTCATATTATCTTCTTTCTTTCATTAAACCTTCTTTTTCTTCAACATGTATTGTCAAAATCTGAGCTCAGCATGTCAACCTAAACATTTCCTAGTAAAGATCCTAAGTGCATGTGGAATTTCTATCAAAATAAAAAACAGAAGGCACGAAGAAGCATTCACAGCTTTCTTCTTACAACATAAAAGTGATGCAGTAGGCCTGTGAGCAACAAGGCCCACTTCCCATAGCTTTCAGGCCAGATTTGTTGTGGAAAAGACTCATGAAAACTAAAGGTGAAAACATCACAGTTGTGAATTCATGTTATGAACCAACCACATGCTTGGTGCTAGACATCTATACTGTAAAAAAATGGAAAGCATCCTATGCTTTTCTGGGAGGCCCCATGTTGTCCTCACAAGTTGCTAAGTAGGGGCCCAAAGATGATCTTCACCACTGTCTGGATCCTGGTCCTGTGTATTTTCTTGCAGGAGAATTCTCAGTTATCCTTCATGCCTCTGGCTTCTGGACCGCTCAGGACATTCAGGACACGACAAAGGAACCATGGTTAGCTGGGCAGGAGGTCAGATGGCTATTTCACATCTTCTGGTACTTATATAAAAGTTAATGCTATGATAAAAGCTGCCTTGTGTGAAACACAGAATGTGACATACTTTCTGACATGTAACACAAGCCCTTGGCTGGGAAGGAAAGGCCATAGCCGACAATTAGCATTAAAGGATGGACTCAAGCACAACCTGACTCGCCTTTGCATAGTGTGGTCTCTTACTCCAGAGTTTAAAAAAAAAATCCTAGAATAGTGTATGCCATTCTCATACCTAATACAAAAATTTTAAAAATTAGCTCAAATTGTTAAACGCAGAATGAACTCTCTTAGTTTTGTTTCTACTGGAAAAGAATAAATACACCTATTTGATCACTGTATTTAGATAAAATAGGAACTGTGGAGTAATTGTCTACTAAATGTCCTAATTTTATACAAGTAAGAACCCATGCAATTCCTTTCAGATAATCATTTATGGAGATTCAATATAAGTCAAGAGTTTTTTCAAATATTGTTGTTAATCCATTGCTTATTTGAATTAAATTGAAAGTCAAACTAATCTTATTTACATAGTGTGGACCTTGGAGGCATACAGACACATTGAAATTTTGGCAGTTAAGATTTTTACTCTTTTTGTTTCGTATCAACTACATTAAATATCAAGTCAAAGAAGGTGTTTATTTAAAAAAAATTGCATTTGCTTTATAGGATCTTCAAAAGTGGAATCACAAATGTACATTCAGTTCACAACAAACTGAAATGACTTGATTGACTAGCTCTCTAGGAAGTTGTTGTTTAGGTAAATGGGTCTTCACCTGAACTATTTTCTCTGAAATCAGATTCTTTTTTACATCTCCTAGTCTTTGAGAAAAAGAAACAAAAACACAAGCTGATGGAACAATCAAGGTCTTACAAGGCATTCTGATTACATTTGGAAGTTCTGATGCCACTTTCCTTAAAGCCTTGCTTATCTGGAAACACTTGCAAGAACCTCATCATTTCCATCAGGGATTATGGTGCATTTTTCAGACTTTTGAATACTTCAGACTTCTGATTTTCAATAGTCTAACTGCATCTGATGATAACTGAAATCGGAACGAAGCTTTTTTGATTTATGGAGTTTGTCTCAATGAAAAGAGTAGGTGCTGATAGCTTCCAGGTATGATTTATATATTGTCATCTGTCTTAAGTGAAAAATAACTTTCTTAGAGCCTCACAGACTTTACAATAATTTACTCAGAAGTAAAAGGGGAAACTTTCATAGTCCTTTTGCTTCCAAAACTTCTTGTTATTTTGGTTGCACTCTGTAGCGAGCGTATGAGAACTTCTAAATCAAGATCAGATTTAGCAGCCAGTTATTCCTATCATTCCTATAGCTGAGAACATCCTGTATATCTCATAGCATCTTCTTTGAGTTGCATCTTCTAGGATCTTAAAATGCCTAAAAATATGCATATGCGTAATCAAAATGAAAAACAGCAACAAAATAAAAAAAAGTAAACTTTTAAATACAGTTTACCTACATATGAGGATTGCCCCTAAATTCCTACTCATCAGACTGCATAGTTAGAGTATAATTGGAAACCGCGCTATTTCAATGTATATAGATATCAATGTCACTGAAGAGATACTGAGCAAAGCAAGGAAACTTAGCCCTACACTTTCAAGTTGCATTCAAAATTCTCAGCAAATGCTCAAAAATTGTAAAATCAGATCATCTGAGGAAAAATACCTTGATTTTATCTTGAATTTTACCTTGCTGTTTTTGCCACCTATAATGTGATAGATTTGTTCATTTTCCCAAAGCACAGCCTGGTGCTTTCCTTGTATTGTTTTGTACAATGAAATCGTGGGTGGAAATCCCTGTTGGGTGCATTCAAGATTTAAGAAAGGGATTGTCAAAACAGACACAAAGATTTTTTCAGAGCCAATTTACAATAGCGAACACTCAAGTCTTGCTCTATTTAAGTGAAAACAAAGTAAGCAAGGCTGTCGTAGTTTACTGACACTACCAGTTTATCTGAAATACATGTTTATCCTAATTGCCTGCTTAGGGTAGGCTTACTTTGTAAGACAGAAAATAAAATGAAACACAATACAGGGTAAAATGAAACACTGCACTTGGGGTGAAGGGTATCTGATCCTACCTCCAAAGAAATAAATGGTCCTAAAAGGAAAACTTTGAGTTTTACTGCTTGGGTTGTCCATATAGGGGCAGGAGACTTGCAGGTCCTTGTTCTCTGCCATGCCAGCCATGGTTGGGCAGCTTCAGCAAGTCAATTTGCAAAAATTCTCAGTGCTACAAAGTAAGGAGGTGTCACTGTGCCCTTTGCAAATTATCTGGATGAAAATCCTGATCATCACTAGTGCCTGAGCTCTGCCAGGCCCCAAGGATGTCCCCAGAGCTGTTGTTTCCAGTCCATCTCCAGTTCCCATCTCAGTCCACCCTAGGGACTACAGTGATCTACAGATCACTGCCCTGCAGCAACACAACAGTGCTGGATCTAGCCCATCCATGGGCCGGCCACTGCTTGGCCATGGCAGCCTCAAAGAAATATTTCCAAGACTGCAAGGCTGTGGTGCTCAAATTGCTTTGCCAGGACTGAAAGTCTTCTTAATTCAATACACAGTACACCCAACATAAATTATTTTAACAGAATGTATTCTGCTGAGAAGGGAGCCTACATCATTAGGAATATTGATGTGGGTAAAATAAGATTGTCAGTCCTCCTGACTTAAATGTTATTTCCCTTGAGGACAAACCTCCACTGATATACTTTGCCAAGTTATAAGCCTAGCAAATTATTATGTTTTTGCCTGAACATCAAATGACAACATTCTCCTTTGTTTCGCAATTTAAATAAACATTCTGTTAGAGTTTCTGAACTAGCCCTGGTTTATTTCAATCCTCATACTTTTTTTTAACTCTGCACTTCTTAATTTTTATGTAGCTCCTGTTTCTTCAGATTTTAATCATTCTTTCTCTCTTTAATCATTCCTTTAATCATTTATTTTCTCAACATTCTTCCTATTTCCAAGGGGGGATATAAAGATTCAAATATTAAATCCCACCTCACTTTAATATTGTGTTAATAGAAATTCTCCGTCTAACTCCCATTGGACCATTTTTCAAATTCCATATGAGAATGTAAGAGATTCCTTACTTTCATCTTGCATTTTAAATATATCTCTCCTTTTTGTCTTCCACATGTCCCTTTCCGTTTTTCCTTCTTTATCTTTCACGTACAGCCCTTTTACTGTCATACAGCCATTCTGCTCCTGAAACTCAAACTGAGTCTGAGTTGTGTTCAGTTGCCTGTAGCACTCAGTCTTGAGTGTAGCCCAAATGTTGTTCCCATTTGCCTCAGTTACCAAGGGACTCTCAGGGATGTGAAAGGTGTCCTAGAGATGCACCCTCCGTGGCCAGCAAAAACCATGGGAAATTCCCTAGCTGTAAGCATCCAAGAGTCCTTTTACTCTTCACAATGCATTGTGGCTAGTTAGAGAACATCTTGGTGTTGAGAGAAGACTCAGCAGCTCTAGCTCAGCAGCTAAATTAGGCAAGCGATGATCAAATAGGCGAAGCTTACTTGTGAAAAAAAGCTGGGGATTAGATTGTCAAACCAGTTTTCAACCCTGGAAAATATTCTGTTGACATCCCCTGGAGCAATTAGAAGAATTAAAAATGTGTTTTGAAAGTTCCCTTTTTGCTGGGAAAAAGCATATTGCAAATACGCAATTGCAAATTGTTTTGTTTTTCTCTTTATTTATTTGAGGATTCCTTTAAAGTATTGAAGTGTTAAGTGGTTACTTGATTGAAAGATTACTCCAGAGACTGGGAAAACCAACAAAACTCACGTGAAATACTGAATTATTTGTCTATTTTAAGGGATATTTCTAAAATAAGAGAGTATTTGAATATTGATGAGCTATTTGAATAGCTACTGTTTTCATATTTTTTGTTTTCTAATAGAAAATGAAATTAAAAGGAAAAAAAAAAAGCATGTGGCTTTCTTGTAACTACAATAAATCATATTAAAGTAGCAGTTACCAGCTGGTGTCAAAAGCAATCACAGTTTTTGGTGACACAGAGTCTGAGAAAGGCATGAACATGTTCAAGAGGAAATTTCCTTAAGCTTCTCCACTTATTCACTGGATCCAAACACAAAAGAACAATTCTGAAGTTAGAGCTCAAATAAGGACATAACATGATGAAATTGTTGGGGGCCATTTGTAATCAACACAAACAAGCAAAACCTCCCAGATTGATTCTGGTATTATTTTTCTCTACTTCTTTCATAAAAATCTAAGTCAAAAGTATTTCTTCCCAGCAGAAGCTTAGAGAATTTGTGTTAATTTTGACATACAATTAAAAAGATGTGTTTGCCTTCTTCACCAGAAGCATTCTGTTTTTGAGACACAAAGTCGCAACTCAGGGACTGTGATTAATCATCTGTTCATACATCAACCAGCACAGCAGCACTCAATGTGTTTGCTGCTCATTGCTGATTATGATAATAACACAGTCTGATCAATCTTTTTGCAAAGTAACTGGAAAAACATTGTCTTCAAAAGAGGAGAAAGTGTCATTGGCAGTCCAGGTCAGGTAAACAATATGTCATCCCTGAAAAATCTGCCAAGGGAGAATGTGGAACATGCAGTCAACACAAAGTAAATCTTTGTGACGTAAGGAACAGTGCACTCACTCACTGCCATCGGCACTCCTCACTCTTGATTTTTCTGTCACATTAAATACTGTCATCTTCTGCTGAGCAGTAGAGATATTGGGAGCCATCTGTCTGGGTTCTCCTGAAGAGACTTTATTGATGTACTGTATGTGCAGCACATTGTCTTAATGTATTATAGCTTATAGTTTTAATTTTTTTGTTCTTATATAGGTATTTAAACAGAGGGGAGAGGGGCAAACATCATGGTCAAAAGTCTCTTTAGGGTTTTAGGTGTGAAGAAGCCTAAAACTGCTTTCAAAAAAATAATTCTGACCAAAGAATTGATCCAAGCTGCAGAGATTACTGAAACAAAACTTTGACATAAAATGCATGCAAGAGCATGAAATTTTGCCAGTCAGTAATTGTTTTGACCTTATTTTGATTTTACTCCATCTCCTTTTAGATAAAATCTGGGAGGGCAAAAAGTCAGACAGCATGGAAATATTGCTCTATGACAATTTTAGAAGAAATCACTGAATGTTTTTCCATATAAACTTAAGATACAAGTCAAAGCAAACTGTTCATTTTTGAACTGTTCTGGGTTTTGTTGCAATTCAGATTGCAGGCAAACATAAGTTCTACATTCTTTACAGAAGGAGTCTAACAGATCTACGTACTGGCTGCGTTTCATGCACTAACGGGTCCCACACAATCAGACACAATATGAGGAGAAAAGACAAAGATCCCCTTTCATGACCTTTCTATTTGAAAAATAGTAAGTCAAATAAAGGTAGACAGTGAATTGTAGTAGCTTTTGTAGTTTTCCTGTGGGACTATTCCAAAATAAGAAAAAAAAATTTTAAGACACAGACATAACATTTCAACAAAGGAGCATTTAAACCATCCAGATTTCGGCTGAATTTAGAGCCAAAGATTTTGTATTTCATTAAACAAAAATACAACATTTTGAATCAGAGCTAAGATACCAAATATGTTTCTTCTGATATTTAAAAGGTTCAAACTAGGGGTTTGGATTCAGGCTCACAGCGACTATCTTAAAGTATTTATCCAAAACTTTCTTAAGTGCTATTTCATGTAGTATGAGCAATGGTTACATTCCATGAAGAATATGAACTCTTACATGCTTACGGCATATCACTAAAATATCAAATGTATTTGACATAACATACAAATACATAATGTACAAATGTGCTGATACATAACATCATCAATTACTTTAGAAATCTGGGCAATAATATGCCACAAACATTATTAGCAAGATGCTATTGCACAGTGGAGTCACCTAACCTGTGTCTGAAGAGTTAAACAGCAGGGCTTCACTCAAAGAAAGAAAAGAACTACAAAGTAAGAAGTCTCAGAACTATGAAAAAAACTGTATTGTTAAATCTTTTTTCTCCCCCTCAGTGTGCTCAGTGATGGGTGATGGTTTTATATGAAATTCCTTTGAGTCCAGAAATGATAGAAGGTGTTGTACTTGCCCAGTGTGATTGCTGATATAAAATGATTTATTCATTTATTCCAGACTGACCACTTTTCTGTCTTGAAATACCTTTTCTGTATTGATAAAAGGTGGTCTTGAGAAAGGCATCCTCTCCTTCCCAAGAAATGGGAGCTAGCCCTCCCTTCATCTCAAGCTTTTGCTGCCATGTGTTCACATCAGAAACTGTTAGGGTATCCTAATCTGATGTGAGAGATTGCAGTGGGGATCGCTCAGGAAAATGTCATGTGGCATCTGAGAGGGTATTAAGTATTCTGATATTTCATTACAGTCTCACTGGTATGTAATGTCTGAACCGTTTTGTATTGATTTTCCAATTTATTTGAAAACAAGAGATACTTCCTTTTTTTTTTTTTTTTTTCCGATCTGGTTAGAATTTCACTTAGTGTTATAATAGGCATTTCCAGGACAGACAAAAATTGATTTATTAAGAACACATTATTGTACTTTCTTTGGTAATGCCAGCATTGATGGCCATTGATTTGCCTTTGTTATCCTCTGTCTGTGCTCCAGACAACACATTAGCAAAAGGCACCTGTGGGCCACATTGTACCATCAGGGAGCCCTATTTAATAAGCAACTCTACTGCCTCAGGGCATTTGCTAACAGCCACAATATTTGCTTGGATGGGATAAGCAAGAGACAAATTGGCACGTTGTTAGAAAATACCATTCTTGTCATTGAGCTTGTATAAATTAAAGTATTACATCACATTGGACCAAATTTTGCTCTGTAGGTGCAGAGGAATAATCAGGAAAAGAAGGAGAACTTTGGATGGAGTTACTTGTTGCACGTGAACAGCTTCCAAAAACAATTTTTGTTTTTAAACAGGAAGTGAAAGGTTGGCAGAAGGTTTCTGGGGCTATAATTCAGCAGAGCACTTAAGCACTTGAGAAATGAGACTTAAGCAGATGCTTCGCAGCACCCATTCAGCAAAACTTGCTCCTTTCTCTCAGTACACCTGTGTCTGTCATAAGGCGGTATATAGTCTCTCTTACTACAGAGCCAGAATATCTCCTGCTCTCTAGTGTATTTACCCTCAGGAAATACTCGCCAGGGAGACTCTCATTTTAGACTTTGCTAATGGAAGTAAGCAGAGAGAGATTAAAGTGTCTTGACAAATTCACTCAAAGCTGTGTTGCATAGCAGGCTTGTAGAGATGCCAGGTGGCATCACAAATATGAGACCATTTTTCCCTCCTTCACTTATTTGATAGAAACAGTGGCTTGGTTATTCATGTCCCTAATGTCTTGTCAATTAGGAATGGACAAAAGCATTCACAGGAGTTTTTGCTGACCAGAGTACTCTTTGTGTTATTGAGGAGCAATGAAAGGTGACCTTATATTTCTACACATGCAACTAAAGGTAGGAGAGAGCTTTTCAGGAGCTTCTTCAAAGTGAGCAGAAACTTGGAATTTTCAACACCAAGGAAGATGTCAGTAGGACTTTCCTACACTGGAACACAGGCATGAGGAGAGAAAACATTTATTAAATGTTCTAGAAGGGTGAAAATTTTCTTAAGCAATAAACTTTTAATAAGAACACCTGCCCAAGGAACCTTGTGTGCTATTGAAAGAACACAAAAGAGCCTTTAATATAAAAATACTGATTAGGAGTACTGAAGTGCTTCAGTGTCTAGGTTAAGCATTTCATAAGTTAAAACCCAAGCCTTACCAGAAAGGGTCTTCCACCTTCTATTGCTCACCCATATCCCTGACATCTGGGTGAGCAATACACAGTGCTGAATTAGGCACTTTTTCCCTATATATTGAGGAAGGTAGGCTATGGTCCCAGACAACGGGACATGCCAAAAATAGGGCTAGGCCTGAAACTCCAGCCCTGGCTGGGCAGAAACTTTGGAGTTCGGTGCAAGCTTGCAACAGCTCATTAGGGAGATCTTCTCAACCTTAGAGGGACTAACCTGTGTTTCGTTGGCTACATCGTTTCAGCAGAAGATGGACAGACTTGCAGAGCAAATAGCCAGGAGAGCAATCAGGGTAGCTGTTCTCCCCTTCTCATCGTATCTGCAGAATGGATGAAAGGAAAGCATGATAATCAACCCCATGCACACTAAGCAAGTGATTTTTACCTAATACCCATAGATTTGACTAGCTCCATGCATGGATTGGGACCACTTATGCAGGAGCAGAAGGATCCTCAAGGTTGAATATATTTGAAAGTTTATAAAAGCACAGGTGTTAAGTTTGGAGGCTATTTGTACTGCTCAGATGTCCTTCTGAAGAATTTGCTTGCCAGACTTAGAATCTAAAAGGACATGGTAGTCTATGAATGCATTTTAGCATATTAATATTTTTTGCAGTGTAGGTTAACAAACTCTTTTATGCGAATGTTACTTTTATTGTCTAAAATTTCCTCTAAACCAAGATTTCTGAAAATTTGTTTTATCTTTCCCTCTGATTGCATGAATTACTATGAAGTGGATTATTAGAATGCAAAACTGAAATGAAATATGACCTTTTACAGATGTGTCTGTAATAAAACCAATAATGACAAGCTTGAGTAATGAATGAGTACAGTATTTGCGGAGCATATTTATGCCAGTTTCCACGTAGTATGTCCTGCTTTTGATTCTATTGTGTCCTTTGGCAATGTTGTAATATCTAACTAGCTCAGATTTGTCATGATCATAGAATGATAGAATCCTTAAGGTTGGAAGGGACCTCTAGAGACCATCTAGTCCAACCCCCCTGCACACGCAGGGTCACCTACAGCAGGTGGCTCAGGACTGCGTCCAAGCGGGTTTGGAAGATCTCCAGAGAAGGAGACTCC
>VZSV01000022.1:3501866-3514337 GCA_013398735.1 Nothocercus julius
GAGGCTGTGGAGTCTCCTTCTCTGGAGATCTTCCCAACCCGCTTGGACGCAGTCCTGAGCCACCTGCTGTAGGTGACCCTGCGTGTGCAGGGGGGTGGACTGGATGATCTCTAAATCTCCCTTAAAACCTTAAGGATTCTATCATTCTATGATAATATATTTTGGATATGTTAATTTCAGCAAAAGCAGATGCCCAAATCTGAAAACATTCACTGTAGAAGTAGCTTTCTTACAGTGCTTTCCTGTATCCTTTCAAGAGTTATGCATGACTTTTCCTGGAGTTATTAAAAACAAAACAAAACAGAACAAAACAACAACAAAAAAAAAACACTTCAAAAAGAATAAAGTGTTCAGTTTTTCATTATCTAAGAGCCTGATATTTAATTTTCCCTGTCCTAAATTTTATAGAACACATAGTTCAGGTGTGCTCCTTTTCATTTGGGTGTTTATCCAGATGCATTTAACTAAATGGTCCAAACTGTGACTGTGTAATGAGGGATATAATTGATTTAGGCTGGACTAAATAATATGCAGGTGGTTGAGGTAACCCATTATTAGTGCTGAATTAGATTTCAGTAACACACTCTCTGTGCTGTTTTTCCTGAATGAGTAATGGCAATATGGCTTGAGCAGACTGGTTGACTAATAGTTTTCACAGTTATTTTAAGTGCCTCTAGTGGAACTATGTTCCGATAATATTTTGAGCATGTCCAATGGTAAATTCAGTGTAAATAATAAACTAGATTGCTATGCCTTAGCATTTTGAAAAGTAATTACCTAAACTGAATAATTCAAAATATACCATCATTAAATTTTAAATGTGGAAGATAAGCAGCCTGGGTTAAAAATTTCTTGAGTTTGTTACTGTCTAACCAGGGTGTGACTGGTATCTTCTTTAAGAAATAGGACTGCACTTGCCAAAGTACATATATTTATATATATATATATAGATATAAATTGTATGCACACAGCTTCATAAGGCTACTTGCAGCAGAGAGTTCTCAGATGAAAGTCTTTAAAAGCCTATCATCACTTGCACCATTAGTCATAATAAGTAAATTTTTCCTGCTTTCTCTCCTCTCTTTCTCCTCTTGCTCTTTCCCTTTTTAAACCTCTGCTCACATACTTGGTCTGACATTCCCACTGTGTCCCACACAGGCTTTTGCATTCAAAAGGCTGCTAAATATCAATATCAGATTATCTATGAAATCCAAAGTAGAAGATTCATTCCATGCTCTTCTGCTTCAGCAGAAATAAACTTGGATCTGTATAAAAATATCTTACTATGTAGTAGCTTAAATAATTAATGGGCCACCCAGGGTTTAACGTAGTAGACAGAAGGCTGTAACAATAGTACGGATGGCGTTAGAGTCCTGTATTCCAGCACAAAAGGCAAGAAATACCAAATTTTGAATAAAGATTGTTCTCCAAATGAAAGACTTCCGTCTAGAGGATCTCTTTTCCATCCCTTCCATAAGTTAGGTAGAATAGCTCTGGTAAATATCCAATATATAGTAGTATCCATGCTCTAGGTGACCCTGTGTGTGCAGGGAGGTTGGACTAGATGATCTCTAAAGGTCCCTTCCAACCTTAATGATTCTATGATTCTGTGATTCTCCCAAACAGAGTTTTCACATAATAATATATTTCTTGTCCCATTAAACATCTCTTTAGACTTCAACTATGACCATCACCATGGTAACTAGGAACAAAAACCCATTTCTGGAGTACCGTTACGCAGCAGAGTTATGTAACACACACATCTTGTTTAGCTCTGTGGTGAGAGCTGCTGCGGTGAGCACAAAATCCTCATTAACCGAGGCGGATCCCTGGTTCTCCCCTTTGTAGCTCTAGAAGCAAAGACATGTATTTCCTGTATCTGGGGGAAAGGGTTCTGACAAAAACAGCTCAGGAGCATATAAGCAGCATGGATGCTGTCAAGCAAGTTCTTGCAGGCACGCCCGGATAATTAGAGCTGCAGACTCCAGCAGTGCTCTTGCTCTGTGCAGACCAGGCAGCCCCTTAAAGAGCCTATGCTTTGCCTGGATTGCTCTCTCTTCTACTGGGCTGTTTCTGCTGGCATTGCTGGGATTAGGGACCTCTCCCATGTGCTGCCTCGTGGCCATACCGTGCTGGAGCAAGGAGCATCCTCTCGAGCTCCGCTGCTGCATTCAGGTGGTATTTTTCCCTTTGCATCCTGCAAATGGTGATTTAGCATCCTGGCCAAAACCCTTTCTTTTTGTTGACAAGGTTTTAGCCTCTCCAGAGCTGCTCAGACCAAGCACAACTATTTGCCTCTTCTGCATGAAAAGATCTCTTAGAAGAAACTCTCTGTTTTGGACCCAGTGGCCTGCTAATGCCAAACCGCACGGAGGTCACTTGAGCAGCCCTGGCATATAGACCCATCTCAGCTGTCAGGCTGCTGGAGGTAGCTTACTAGCAGCAAGAGTATTCGTGGAAAGTACGATTTTTTAACTGCATATGTTTAATAAAATCACTGCAAGCATTTGGGAAATTTAATAACTAGATTCAAAAACCTTCCTTCCCCTTCCCCTCCATAAAAAAAAAAAAAAAAAAAAAAAAAAAAAAAAAAAAAACACATTTCAGTTATTTGCTCCTAAAGTACTAGCAAAAGAGAAAATAAAAAAAAAAAAAAAAAAAAAGTTTAAAAAAATAAGTTTAGGAATCTCTTCAATACTGGAATTTCATGCAGAACTGTCCATTGGTGCTAGTGTACATTGTACTGGACCTTTAATAGCAACTCACTGACAACCACAATTTATTTCTGTGTTAAAAGCAGCCACAGACAGAGCCACTTTACCTTTAAATATCTGCTCTGCTGCTCTTTTCCACTGTCCTTTCTAGTATTTGTGTACATGTGTTATGTAGATATATAAATCAGCAGTGCTTATAAATGCAAAGAAAAAACAGACAATATATTGCTGGAGCATCAAGGTACCATATGTTATCTCTATGCAGATGTACAGATATAAATTCAGAACACATGCAAAAGGCCTTGTGGTCATTTCTTCACTGAAGACTCATATGTTTGTGATCATTAGGATTGCTTTTCTCCTTTTTTTTTCAGTCTAAACAACCTCTCTATTTTCATTTTTCCTCAGAGGTCAAGTTTTCTAATTTCTGGGACATTATAGGTGTGTTCTTCTGGCCACTGCTCAGCAACTCTGCAACTTTTCCGAACAGAGGTACCCATAGCTGGGAGCCGTGTCAGACAGCCTAAGACAGTGCTGGATAAGATAGAAGGATTTTTTTTTTTTCTATCCCTTGATGCTGTTTCACAGTCACAACTTAAGTTTTTTTTAGCACTAGAATAGCTTTGTTGATTCCTATTGAATTTCACTGTGCTAAAAACAGCTAAAATAGCCATTCCCATGCTACAGTTACCTGCACAATTATTTCCTGCCTTGTACTTGCACAGTCTGCCTACCTTCTTACTGGTTTTAACTGAGCAGCATCCTACCTTCAATCTGTTAGGATCATTTTTCTTTAAAATCCTTAGAGTCCTTCCCAGCCATTTTTCAGATTAATGATTAATAGCATATACTCTTTTCCATTTTTCAGTAATAAAAACAATTAGTACCAAGCTGGGGATGGATAATTTCTTTACTGCATATAAGCTCTTTTCCTTGTGATAGCGATAGATGCTGCGAATCCCCGTTTCCAACTGGATTTCTCTTCTATAACAGGAGCAATTTAATCTGTAAAATTTCCCTTGAGCACTTAAGAGATAATCAGGAGATTGTAGCAAAAGCTTTTGCTTTTTTTTTCCTTATAATGAGTGATCACTACCTACAATAAAATAAGGTCATATTCACTATTTTTAATATTTTTAAAAAGGATTAATATTTGTGCCATCTGTCACACCAATTATCTGCCTTTGCTGCCTCATTTAGAAAAAAAAAAGATACAGACACTATACTTTAGGGCATTTTGGAAGCCTGTGTGTTTCAGAAGCCTGTGAAAATATACACAGTCAAAGAGAGCATCTTAGAAGCAACTGAATTTAAACTGTAGTTACAGTACCTATAAAAGAAATCCACAGCATTCATTTGTGCCTCCTGATGTTTCCATGTTTCTCTGTCCTCCAGCTCCCTTCAAATAAGGGATCTGAAATACAGCTTTAAAAGGAGAGGTGAGAATAGATTTATGCCAGTCCAATACTCTCTGGCCAGAGCAAAAGTCTTTAAAAATCAATGAAACTGAGCTGAGTGAAAAGCATATCCTACCCTATGCTAAACAGCTGACTAGCAAGGATGCCTGTGGGGTGGAAAAACCTGCCGATGTGTTGGCAGACTATTGACAAATCTCCCGGGTGAAGGGCCCGCGATGCCTGCTCCCGTGCTCACCTGGCAGCAGGTCGTTTGCTGGACGATGCCCCGATGCTCTGGTTGTCTGAGCAAGGAGGGAGGGCTGCTCCGAGCTGGAGGTGGTTTGCTCCAGGTCTCAGAAACTGTCACCAGCTGGTGCTCATGGGACTCACGGGAAGGAAGGGCTCACGTGCCTATTGCACGCGCCCACATTAATGCTCTGCTGGAATTTTAATTATAGGGAATTTTGATTGTAGGGATTCCCAGAGCACCTTTTTTAACCTTTAGTTTTTAGCTAAATTAGGATTAATTTTTCTAAGCTCTTTGTAAGCTGCAGAAATCTATGAAAGCATCACACTGTACTTTTCTATGCACTGATTTGGGCCATTTGCCATTTCACTTAAAAACACCTTTCAGAATTGGTTATTGGCAAGGTTCTGGCCCTACTGAACAAAATAGCAAAACTGCCATTTTTCCTAGGAAGGATTTTACCCTCCCACAAAGAGAAGGAAGTAAAAGTTGCCCAATACTTCTCAGGTTTGGACCCTAAAATAATTTAATGTTTCTCAGTCTCCAGGTGATATAGTCTGTCAAAGTTTGAATAAGGCTATACATTGAAAGTTATCTGAAAAAAAGGGACTATTATCAGTGTCAGAAAATCAGCAAAAATTATTCTTTTCCTGAAGTATCTTGGTATTTGTTGTACATTAATAAGTAGTAATGTAGACAAATCCATAGATTTCTATGTAGATTATTAGCATAATAGCCCCATAATAAGGAACAAGCCAGTGTTATAACACTGATGTGATGCACTGTACTAATGAAAAACATATCTCTGGAGCTGTGTATAGTGAAACGAAATACCATTTCAATTATTTCTATAGTATTATCTTAAGACGATTTTTTTTTTTTCTTACAGTATTAAGCTTTGCCTAAGTATTGGGGTACACCAAGGAATCCCAAAGGTGGAAAGACACAGACTCCTGTGCTGATTTTTGAGTAAACAGGAAAAGAGATAAAATTCAAGGCAAGGCAAGCAGAAAAATATCCTCTGGTGAAAAATCATGAACACAAAACACTCCGGCCTGAGATCTGAAGTGAGCATGAAAGGGATAAAGCAGAATCCAGCATAGCCTTTGCTATACCGCTGCCTTAACTAGTTAAAACAACTTTGTAAAAGAAAAGCCGTATTATTAAAATATAGACATATTATTAAAACAGGTTTGAGAGCAGGCCTGAGAACCCTTAATCCTAGAAAGGCCTCTGATTTTTCACTAGTAAACAATTCTCAACCGTTAGTATTAGTCAAATGAAGCTGTGAGGTAAAGACACAAAACTCATTTGATCAAAGGTCCTGGGTGGTACCTAAGGATATTTTTAAGTCATCCTCTTAAGAAATAATCTTGTGTAAAGTAAAACTAATTAAGAAGGTACAACATAAGAAAGATTTTTTTTTCTAGTCTTCATTATGAAAAAAATGCAACAGGTAGGTAGACACTAGAAGAGTAATTATATACAGCAAATTGTGAAAATCAGTCAACAGTAATAAAAATAATAATTAACATTCCAACAGCCATTACATACAGTGTAGCCCTTAAATGAACACATGTATCCAATGTGGTTTTCAGCTGCATATCTAAGGAATAGATTACATTTATCCTGCATCTTCTACCATTGTGGTCCTTGATTCACTTACAATTTTTTTTCAGATCGTTATGCAGATAAAAATAACGTTAAAAAAAAAAAAAAAAAAAAAGCTACCAAAAATGGTCTTTCTTTTTTGAGTGGAGTAATAGCAATAACTTTAAAATTATTATAAGCCCATGGTCCTGATCAGAAACTGGCATAGAGAATACAAATACACTAAAGGGATGAGGGATCAAATTCCTCATTTGGTGATAAAACATGCATGACATCATCCCTAGTCAGTATAAAACAACAAGGTAATGGACTTCAGGGTGGGAGGCTTTTCTTTTTTAAGTGCTAAAAAAAAATGGCATTTTTTTAATAAATATATTCATTAGCTTTGTTTATTTTCTTTCCTCTCAACCCTATCTCATTGCTCTCATAATAACTAAGAAGCCCTAAGGCAAGATCAGCATGTTGTACCTGACAGATATCTCTTTACTTTCAGATGTTTCTGCTCACAGTCTGTGGAAAAGAACACGTGTGATCCAATCCAGGGCCTGGGGAGGCTTAGAAACAAATTACAAGCATTCAAAATATTGTTTCTTGTAATAAAGAAAGCCTAGGTAATATTTAATCTAGGTGTTCTATATATGGATAAGATAGGGTTGTCCTTTGTGATAGGAAATGGTCTGATTGTAGTCCATCAAATAAAATGCAATTTGCACTCCAGGGAGCAAAAATGGGAAAGCAATGCAGGAGTGACATTATAGGCAATCACTGAGCTGACAGGAACTTGTCATTTCAATGCTTTAGCATCTGTCTGGATTGAGTTAGTTATTCTTAGACTGGCTCAGGTAGATTAATATCGCCTAAGATGGCAACTCCACAACTCCCTTTGGCAGCTTTTGCTAGTTTCTTTCTTTTTAATGTAAACTCCTTACTGACTGCTTTCCTTGACTTGCTCTTCTCTATCTCCTCTGTAGCATTTCTGTCATTTATTAATACACTATAGCAAGTGTCTCCTTTATTTCTGAGTTAGTATTCTTTTTCTCCCCATGTTTATTTCAATTTTCCTGTTTGGCAACATTGCTTTCTTTTCCTTAGCTATTTCCAACCTCTGTCTTAATTATTTGCACCTTTGAGCAGATTCCCCAAAGCCCTATACGTTCCTGTGGGACATTTCCTCTGCTGGGCTGCTGGATTCACACCTCTCACCAGGGGACACTGTGTGACATGACGTTACTGCTTGATGGCAACACAAGGAAGCTCTTTTGCAAGCAAGCTGCTGCTCAATCCGGCCACAACAAGTGGAAAAAAATAGCCTTCAGTCTGGTTAAGTGGATTAAAATGCCAGCCCAGGTGAAAGCAACGTTCATACTGTTAGCCCTGAGTAAAACCGCAGTCAGTAACGCTTGGGGTGATGGTGACGAGAAAGACCTGCTGGAAGCACATTTCTTGTTCCTCTCAACTCTCTGACAGGCAAGCGGAGGCATGGGGGAGATTTTGCTTCTGCCTGGAAGCTACCACTGCCACTGCAGGGGTATTAGAAAAAAAGCATTTGTCTCCTCCACCCCCACAGCAGCACCCTGGCAGCAGCACGGGTTTCAGCCAGGACACTAGACTCTGGCTTCTGACATCTGATATGCAGACAGTTTTCCCCTTCTGCTAGACTTCAATTTTCCTCTTTCCTAGGAAAGTGCTGGCACAGGTCCAGTCAGATTGGACTGGCACTTAGGAGTGGTAACATCTTAATCTAACGTGGCTAAACCCCCGGTGATTCATTTCTCATAGCCCTGAGCAAAATCAAATAGAACAGTTTCACACATGATGATTTTCTTCATATCAGAATATGACTAAGATGGTATTGACTTTTCACTCTCTTTGTAATAGGCTTTGTGGCGCTTTACTAATGCTTAGGCTATATTCTCGCTGGAGCTCAGGGGAGACACAGAAATGCTGAAATTAGTCAACGTTCACAAATAATTGTGTTTAAATCTGTATGATGTATGATTAGAGATGATAACAGCATGACTTCTGCCTCTCTAGACTCCAGCAGCTGAAGAAAAAGCAAATAGATGTATTTTTTTGCAGGAAGAAATAGAGTTGTGAGGGTTTTGGGTTGCTCTCAAGGCCCAGACCTAATTCCAGAGATGCCTTCATTTCAGAATAGGGCTTTTGGAAGAGAATTTGGATACTGAGTAAGACTTTGTGTTGTTTTTTGAGCTCTGGTGCTTTGGTTCATGGCAGCTGGCTAGACCGAGCTTGCCATCAGTGAACAGGACACTCTGCTTAGGTTTCCAGCGAGGGAAGGAGGCTTCCCGTAAAATCGCGGGAGACCCAGAACCCAGTTTAGAAACAGCAGGTGCCACTTTGCAGGCTGAGCAAAGTGAGTACATAATTAAGCAGCCACTCAATCAAGCAAGCAACCACTGCCTTCAGCACATTGTTGCTCAACTGCAAAGCCTTTTGCACCAATTTAGACATAACTTACCCAAGTAGAAGTTGTTTCCCCTTTCCTGTTGTTGTTGCTTTGTCTCTTTCACTGAGAATATTTATAGGCCAGATCAAAATTTCCCTGGGTCTAATGGTTGAAGGCAATAAGAAAAAGCATATTTCTGCATTTCTAGTTATTTGAGAAAGTCTCATAATTTTTAGGAAATACAAAAATAAAAAAAAAATCTTTTTTTTTTTTTTTGAAGTTTTCCTGTAAGGGAACTGTTGAGGACCTATCTAGACTACATCTGATCCTCTTAGAGTAAAACCAAGATTCCTTTATTCACTTGCTTCTCAAACTGCCAATTGAAACCATTTGTTTTATTTACAGTAGAAATGAAAACAATATTCTTTCTCTTCTACTTTGAATATTTAAACACCTATTATGAAACCAAAAATAGCTTCTCCTTAAAGGAATGCATTCTGCATAATTAGTTACATTTGGCAATAGTGCGAAAAACTACAGCGTCAGTATTGCAGCTGGCCAGAAAAAGTAAAGATCTAAAAGGTTTGAAAACTTTAAAATTTGAAATAAAAGTTCAATAAAATCTGTGTGAAGCCGATTGATGTGTCCGGCTTTGCAACATATGTCCAGAGTGCTTGATTAACATACTATTACAAGGGAACCCTGCAACCCGTAAAAAGCATCTTACAAATAGATGTCTATAATACTTTGACACAATGATTTACTAATTAATCATCATGAAATTAGCCAACTAATTTAAAGAATTCCATGCCTTTAACATATCTTTAGTGAGTGATTCCTGTATTTTAGTAATAATACCGAGAAAGTATTTATTCAGTTTAAGTCTCTTTCAGTTACTGTACCTAGCACTGATCTCATCCATCATTTACCACATGCGTAAACCCACAGAAGAGCAAAAACTGGGATCAGCCAGGGGACCATGCTGCTGCATCCTGGAATTTCCCAATTCTATCTGTCTCTCTGCTGAGCAGAATTTGCAGTATCTAAATAGGCATTTGAACTCCTGTGCATGGAAATATCAGTCATGTAGGAGTTTGCCAGCCTAAGAATGTGCCAGGACACTGACTAGGAAGCTTTGAAAGGCTAATAAAAATTATTAAAACTGTGCAGGTCTGAAATCACAACCACCTTTAGCACCTACATGTCTTTCTGTGACAAGGTGGGAAGTTCCTCCTCCACTTCAGAGCATGAGTGCTAAATTCTCCTGTAGTCCTGGACTCTTCTGTACTTTACTAAAGAAATATTTCAAATTTGGGCCAGAGAACAGGAGGCTGAGCAGCTGCTTTTCCAATAGTCTCAGGATGATTCATTGAGGGGTAGGCCTTGACATGGCTGGTGCACAGCTGGGTCCTGCTAGCTTATTTACATTGCTTGTTGTACTGATATAGCCTGCTATGATATCAGCCCCTGAGCTCCCAGTGGGTGTGTTGAATGTGCAGGGTATCAGACTAAGATTACTTCTTGCTATTCATCTGATTTATGCAGCTAGGATTGGGGCATTGGAGTAGAACATAATCATGTTAGTGATAATCATAGTATAAACATGCTTTTCAGACAAATAATAAAAGCTAATACATTTTACAGCTGCAGTCTCTCTTGTGTGTATTAGCACCATCAATGTTCAACAAAACTAGTGAATTTAATAATGCAAAGACATCCTAAATACTCAAACTTCTTGTCTTTTAAAGCATATATCTAGTTAGATGCCAAAAATAAAAAAAGAAAGAAGAAAATTTCATTTAAAGGAAAAAGCAATCTGTTTCTGGCTTGCTGCCTTGATTTTGTTTTACTGAATGTAATACACTTTCTATATTCAAAAAAGTAGAATAGCTCCTAATTATTAGTGCAAACTGCTAGTTGCCTTGCTACCCCATGAGAGATGTATTACAAGATCCACTCCTTTTTGGCTTTTCAATCCATTTAAACTTTTCAAAAAGTTAGGTGCATAGATAATAGCTTTTCTTAAATCAAGTCTGTCACCTTGTTCACAAATTCCACTTCTTCTAACAGGCAGCCTCTTTCTAGGGGAGTGCTCTGGAAACACCTCGCTTACCTTTACACATATCTCACAGGGCAGCACTTACATGCGCTTGGCCTTTGGCCTGTCCTAGCTCAGACATCAAACCAAACTAAGCCAGGTCTCTGTGAACATTTGACAGTGAATGTTGCTTCAAGAAAACATGACATGATTGCTTTCTTCGGGCAATATTCACAATTTATATACATTTTTTCATCAGAGGCCAAGTTGTCCCTGGCCTTGATCCAATTGATACAGAGGTGTATAAAATAAAAGCGGAGTTTTGCAACTCATTTACACAACTGTGACAGAAGAGCTTGCTGGATGAACTTCAGTATGTGCTGGGATGAGATGTCCTAGGATCTTTCTTAACACAGAGTCGATAAGGAAACAGGCAACAGGCAGGCAGAGCTGTGATTTTCCTCTCTGCGCCAGGAAAACAAGTTCACCACTACTTTTTAAGGGCTTCATCAAAAGTCTGCTCTGCATAACGAGGGAGTGATAGAGAAGTAATGTTTTAGATGTGAAGGCAGAATTTAATCTTTTGCCCAAGGATAGGATGAATAGGGTTGTACTCAAGGTTGTGCCTGAAGGCATACTTTGTCCCTTATTTGTTGTATATTTGACTTTTTTTTTTAATATATTCTAAAGAGAATATTTAGAGAAAAAAAATATTTGTTTTATTTTTTTTCCTTTTTCTAAGCCCTCAGGGATTTTTCTCTTGAACCTCATTCTTTGTTCTTTTCAGAAATGCAATAAATACTCTAAGTTAATGCATTAAATATGAAAAGACTTACTGAAGGGGCCCGGCTTATAAATGATTCAAAGGCTGTATGCTGGAAAGCATCTATCTGAAAACATTCATTATTAATTTCACAGTTTAGATGAAGTTCCTATAGGGCAGTCATTTATTAAATATTGACTTAAGTCCACCAAATATATTTATCTGTACTACATCATGCATAACTAAATAGCAGTTAAATATCAAAATGTTCTAATCACTGATTTAGACAATGAATGGAAGTGCTTGTTTTGCTAAGCTACCAGACCTAACAGAGACATTCAGCTGAACAGCAGACAGTGTATCACTAAAGCAAAGAGTGATTGAGAATTAGAACAACAAGCATTAAAACAAACACAAGGAAAAAATATTGGGCTAAATATTATAAATATTAATTGAAGTAAAATAAATATGTTTATTAAAAACAGGTCATCATTAAAAGAGAAAAATTGCTTTGTGTACAAGGACTTTGTCAGCTGAACCAGAAGTATTGGTGACACATGGAAGTAACAGCAGCTTCCTGAAAGGTGTACTTGAAAGTGCTCGACTGCATGACAGAGAGTTAGCTCCTTCCTAGAGACCTGTTCTTCCTAGACTGAACAGATGGTGCACAGTTCAGTTATTCGGTTATTGACACAGTTCAAACAGGCACAGTTGTGCAACTGAGCCCAGTCAAATGAATGTGAAGAATGAATGTGAAGAATTTTTTTCCCCTCAGCAATTGGGTCATTTTGCATTAACTAGTCGGGTGTTGAGCTGGAAGGATTGGTACGTAATTCTCTTCCAAAAATGAAACAGAGGGGTCAGAGTGTACAGATGCGTGCACAGACAAACAGAGAGATGCTCAACATCATGAATACTGAATTACTTCTCAGTCTCATTTTCCAAACTAAAAAAAAGGAGAGTCAGCTGCCATTTCAGTGTTTTTGCACCAAAGCATCCTAATTAATTCTAACTACATGAAATAAGAATGAAAACTATGTGATTGCAGGAGCTTTCCAATTATTTAAGTATTGCTGCTGCTGAATCCAGATGATGATCCAGATGATCCAGATCCAGTTGATTAAGATGATCCAGATCCTTATTCTAACTTCCCAGCCTGCCCAGCCATGCTGTTGAAGCACTGAAATCACTGTGACTGTAAGGAAAGGAAAGGAAAGGAAAGGAAAGGAAAGGAAAGGAAAGGAAAGGAAAGGAAAGGAAAGGAAAGGAAAGGAAAGGAAAGGAAAGGAAAGGA
>VZSV01000022.1:3515262-3548029 GCA_013398735.1 Nothocercus julius
AAGGAAAGGAAAGGAAAGGAAAGGAAAGGAAAGGAAAGGAAAGGAAAGGAAAGGAAAGGAAAGGGAAAAAGATCCAGAAAGGAAATTAATTTGATGAAAATATGTTCTCTCAATCTGTTCCACTTCTCTTAGTATTTGTATTTTGGGACTCTATTTCTTTTTGTGGATTTTATGGGCAGAATGCTCAATGGCCAAGCAGTCCTCCCACAGGACCAAAAATACTCAAAGTTGATCACATCTTATTAAGCCTAAATAAAGTCACTGTTAGCAGTGCTAAGGATAAGTAAGCCTATTCAGAAATTATCCTTACACAGAAGTTTTCCTAAAGCATCAACAAAATATTCAAAGTAAATATTCAAAGCAAATAGTGATTCAGCATCAGTGATTTTGGAGGTCTCCAGGAGGCCTACAGCAACAGCTCATGCTAGCCAGGGCTCTGCTTGTACAGGAACAAGAACTTGAACTATGGGGGAAATTCTCTGCACTGCTGGAATCATTCAAGGAAATAAAGAGAAACAGAGCAATACATCCAAAATACTAGTCATGTTCAGTTCTGATTCAACACTGTACAGATCTTTCTGCGTGTATGTGAAATCAGTGTGACTGAACTATTTTAGGATGCTCTAGTCTAAAATATTCCTGTGGTCTTGAGAAGTACTGTACTTATTGATATTAATTTAAATTTAAATCTTCCTTTACCGTCTGCAGTGACCTTCTCTTTCATTTGTTAAGGTGTTCCCCTTTCCCTGTTTTGTGAGAATGTAAGTTTAACCATGTCTGGTGTTTTCAACACGGCAGTGAACTAACCATATAGCCAAGCCTAGATTAAAATGTAATCTATACACAGTAATAAAATATACTTAACTTCTTTTTAGATTTTCTGCTTAGTTAGCTATAAAACTTAGTCATGAGGGGAAAAAATTAAGCACCTAAATATTAATGCTGACATAATGGACTCCAGCCTGATCTCATTTCCATTGACAAGAATTAAAGATATTGTTATCCCATATTAGAAGTCCAGATAAACCCAGAGAAACCTTTATGGATTTACAAGAGCCTAAATGAAATCAGAACTTGAGAGCTTACATTTCCACTCAGTACTCATTGTACACATGCATATTTCATGATCACTGCTACTAGCTCATCGTCTTTTTTCCCTTTTGCCATGAGCTACTACACTGCATATTTCTACTGTAAAACACTTCTCAATCTCCTGTTGAGGACTGATTAAAGACAAGCCTGTTGGATCAATGAACAAGTGCTGAGTGATATAAGACCTTTGTGCTCAGCTTGAAGTTGTTCTTCTGATGAAAGGAATAAACTCTTATGGGGTGAATGGCGTGTGAATAGCTAAGCTCCACCTTAGGCATGGCTGTCTTCGTCAGTAAAGACACACTTCCAGTTTTCATCCTCCCTCTCCCTGCCTGCTGCAAGACAGTGGTGTTTGCATTAAAATGAGGTCTGATCAAACTAACTGAGAGGTGTCAAGAGCTGGCCAGGACTCTGCTAAGTGATGAATCTGTTGGTAATTATCAAATAGTTTCTAGTGTTCAGGAAGTGCTGGATTGAACCTTCCTATCACGTTATGGTATCTAGCAGTTATCTCATATTGGATTCCTCAGTACTGAGCGAGCACTGCTTTAAGTGACAGAACATTGAAAGAACTGTAAAATTGATCCAGCTGAGAAGATAACAGATTCTTTCCCAGTTCACAGCTCCACATCAGATTCAAGTACCTTTTGATTCTTGCATGTGATAAAGGAGGAAGTGATGGCCAAGAGACATAGAAGCTGTAAAATGCAGGAAGCTGTAGGAAAAAAAAAAAAAAAAAAAAAAAAAAAAAAAAAAAAAAGCTTAAGTCTAAGAAGGTTATATATCATGGGTAGTGTTATTATTTATGATTAGAATCTGCTAATTGAGACCTCAGCAGTTCTACTAAAGAGGCTGACCAGCTGTGAAATTCATCATTTGCAGAATTCTGAACCAAGGGCATCTTCAAGAGTTTATGCTGGAGAAGACATTGGCCTTTCTCATATTTACACAAGAAATTTGGCCTGATATGGAAGCAACTTCCTCCTTTAAAATGTTCTGGGGGTTATATTTCCTCATTTTCACATTTCAGTGATCACATGAAGTGCTTGGTTTTATTATAAGTCTTTGAGGAACAATACATTTTCGATGACTTATTTTTTGCAAAAATTTTACTATGTTTTCCATGAGATTTCCATGTATTTACCGTGTTTTTCTGTATTGTGGCATTTGGAATGATAACAGCTGGTTGTTCCTGAACTTTTAGTTTTTAAAATACAAGCTCATTGCTGTTAGTAAAGACCTCTCAAAAGGAAAAATTGTCTTACTCAGTATATATTAAAGTCATCAATAGCTCTCATATTCTGTTTTCCTCCACCAGGAAACATTGCAGACAGAGAGAGTTATAGAAATGAAATATTATTATCATTTTTAATTAAGATTTTATGTAATTATACTTGAAATCTTTCCTTCTCTTGCTTGCATGCTGTATGCATATCACTGTGAAATAAAATAAAATAAAATAAAATAAAATAAAATATGGTGTGTCTATGCTTCTACAAAAAGATTCCCTTCAAAACTGTCTAAAACCAATTAGGTATGTCTCTTTGCCTTCAGCATGAATATCAATACATACTGTAAATCTTCCTAGTTCTCTCATTTTCTTTGGCTGCTTAAATTGTTTGGAGGCAGTGAGCAGCAAACAGAATATATATTATTGCATCCTGTGCACTTTTGCAATAATAATGCTTTTCTTAATGGAAAAGAATATACTTTTCCATTTTATTTTGTTGTTTTTTTCTCAACAACTGCTGATTTTGTAAAAAAAACTTTATGCTAGTTAAAGTAGTCACACATTCTCCCACCTGAAAACATTTCTATTAATAACAGCTGATGCTAGCATATTTGTTATGTACATCATTTGCAAACCATCATCCTGTTTTGGCATAGCAGAAGTTGTGAAAAGGGTTCCTGTAGATTTAAATAGCATTAATCTACTTTCTACAAATAGATTTAACATTCACTGGCATTAGTGAGTACGACATCGTATAATTTTAGAGTGGGTAGTCTGAATTTACCACAGCTCGTAAAAAGGCTTTTTTCCTACTACTCTGTATCAACTAAGTATGGGCCCAGGCCTGCTCATGTTCCAACTCATCTTCTAGCTGTAGTGCGTATAATTTTGTGCTCAGGCCTGCTCAAAATATTTTACACGATGGGAACCGAAAAAAGGGCAAAAAATAATAATAATGTCTCTGGGTCAACAATGTCACAGGAACTCAAGGCCGAGTGCCTACTGTTATGGATGTGACCAGACTGCTCTAGAGGAGGCTAACTGCAGCAAAGGGGCACGGTGAGCACTCGGGGACCTGCACACCACAAACTGGTCCGTGGAGTGCACGCATTTGTCCGTGTTGCTGGGGCCAATGAGCCCAATTTATTACACAGGAATGCAATAAGAAAGCATGGGGGATTTGGAGCTTGAAGTGCTCATGTTTATTCTCCAGACTTCACAGGAGATTTTATCCTGGGCATTCAGATCTTGTCCTTTCTTTCCATTCTTTGTCTCTAATATATTTGATTTCCTTTAAGAGTTTTCATCTGTATTGTGGTTGCTCCTTGTACTCCTAAAAACAAAATAAACATTTTTTCCACCTCAAAGCACATCAAAATAACAATTGTATGTTCCAGCATTTCTATTGCAAATTTCAACCATCCTTTCTTGAGTTGAATATCTCTTGGTGAAGACAAAATACCAAAAGTACCTCAAGCATAGCACCCGTGTTAGGAAAAGAGCACAAAAATAAAGGAAAACTAGTGCCTAGTTGTAAAATGGTTATTAGGATGCCTGTGTGCCATGGACTTGGGGTCAGAAAAAACACTGTCACCCCGCAGAATACCTTTCAAATTCAGTGTTTATATATCACGATTTTGAGCGCACGCTAAAGGTGAATTCCAGTTCAGGAGATTGTGAATGTGTATGTACAGTATCACGAGAGCCAGTAGCTGAACAGACAGTTCTAAGCACTCCTCTTGATTAAAGACCTGCCTGGATATCATTATACAGAATAAATATTTTTTTGAAGTGGTAAACTTACCAAAATCAATTCGACTAGGTATGGACAAAGGAGGTGAGGTGAGCTGTCAATGTGCTTAAGTGTCTGAATCAAGCTATGTCAAAACAATTACATTTAATGAAATAAATGAATGATAGATTAAGGATTTAAGTGGAGTAAGAAATCAAAAGATCGGTAGTCACTTATCATTGACATATTTATGTCATTTTATTACAAAGTATGAGCAGCTTTGAGACTCATTAAAAAAGGACAAAGGGAAATTATGCACATTTCATTGTTCTTTACAACAAACATTTTTTTTAAATTACGCAATATACAGATAATATATAACTTTACAAAACAGAATGAATAATCTGAAGGCTTTCCAGACTAAGAAGAATAACTAGTCTATGAATCAAAGGATAATTTAATACTCTCCAGTATCTTCCATGCTTTCAACTATTGAATTCAACTACCTCTTTAAATGAGAAAATCTCATTCAGCTGAAAACAGCTTATGTTTATTAAAACAGAAATGAGAACACAAAAGTAATGGCTACATAGAAATTTGCATAAGTAAAAATTATCACTGTTTCGTTATTTTCATGGTTGGATTTTTTTTTTAACTTATATCTGTTTTCCCTTGGCTTTCTTCCTTTTACTTACAAACCCAAAGAATTTCACATGGCTCACTGGGGGCAGCTGCATGGTCTCAGCACATACAACTCTAACTTCAGGTTCTTTAATTGCTCTCAGAAGAGCAATTAGCTATATGTACTGCCTTTTTATCCACACATTTTTTTGAAAACTATGAAACTCGTGCTGTAATATAGAAAATCTGTAAGACAAGATACTGACAAACCTCTAATGCTTAAGAAAAAAAAAAACTGACAAATTTAAGTAAGGAATATATACATATTTGTAAAACAAATAATTTCTGATTTTATGCATTATTACATTCAAGTATATAAGCATAGTAATTAGAACAAAATATCATTACTTAAGATATGACTACAGAATCTTCCACCATAAGAAATAAGCTTTTTATCATTTTCTTAGCGGTAGGGCTAAGTGTTTTAGATAGAGAGCTATGTATGTGTATGCATTTGTGTTTGTATTTGTAAGTATGTATATAATCTCACATGCTGCTCAGATAGATTTCTGAAATATCTTTCTCAAAAGTGTCTCCTCTCAGGCAGTACTGCTTATTTTAGTCCCAGTGCTTCAGACTAGATTGACATGACTTTACTTTTATTTTTGAAAGCCTGGAAACAAAGATATATAAACATGACAACATGGAACAAATTAGAAATGCCATACAGCTTACATCTTGGAGTATGAGTAGTAGTTTCTATATTTGAGAAAAAAAATAGAGCTAGCTGTTCTCCTTGCATAAAATAATCAGTTTGATACATAAGTGATCTTCAATTCACCATCAGTTTCTCTGGACCACACTGCACTCCTTTGACTTCAGTATGAGTGTATATATTTCTGTGAACTATAGGGTTGATCTTGTTTCATTATCTGACACTCTTCTTTTCCTGTTCCTCTCTATAACTGGTAGACATTTTATAGTCTTTCAGTTTGTAAGTGAACAATGCAGTTATATAGGTTTTTATCTGCATTCTATTACTTTTCCGTTTACAAAGTGCATTTGGTATCAACCATAAGATCATTCTGACTGACTTGAAATGAAAATACCTACTGCAAAACTTATCATAGCATGAAACATGTTATTAGGATGTGGATTTAAAGATTAAAAAAGCCCATTTCATATTTAATTTTCAAAGCAAGCCTATAATATGGTTATTATTTTTTCCAAATTGGTAATGATTTGAGCACCTAATCTGAGCCTTCTTTTGCAGGTCGGTTAGGAACAATTTCCTAAAACATCACTCCCAAGGACAGAAATGGTGGTGCAGTACACTCTCTGAAATGCAGCAAGAGGTTTTCCATTCTCTCGATATGCCAACCTGCAGGATGAACAGCAAATAATGGAAGGCTGATGTCACACTTTTAAAGAACACAATGCATTTAAAACAGCAGAGGTGAAATCTCTCTGCTTTGAAATCAATAGGAGCTCGAAGGAAATTTCAGCCTTTACAAAGAGAAATAATCCATAGTAACCACAGCAGAGTAGTCCTCAGGAAAAGTAAAGCTAACCATTAAAATCAAGCTGCTAGAAAGAGTGATTTTATATTCTTTAAAAGCCTATTTAGGTAGGGGTTTTTTTTTTGTATTACACTCTTTCTTTATAGTTGTCCCAAAATTAGCAAGAAGTATAGAATTTCCTGTAGAATTTAGTTTGGATACAGAGCAGGCAGTGTATGACTGAAGATTTCTGGCTGCTGCTTGGGTCTATTTATCCAGCCCCCAGTCGAAGGAAGGGAAGACTCCAGGGACAGATCTGGTATGTTTCTGCAGTTCTGCACTTGGGACCTGGGAGTGGCGGCAGGTATGGGAGAAGGCAAAAGTAAAACCAAAACAACATAATTTTCTCTGGGGATTGAGAATAAATTCTTAAAGGCTGCAATTTAAACCAGATTCCAGCCCTTAAGTCTTTGAAATTCACCCAACCTAAAAAAAAAAGTACATTGAACCCATAACAAAACACTATTGCATTGTAGATAGAAAAAGAATATTTAGCAAGCATTGATCTCAGCAGCTTTTAATACCTTTTTGCCAATCAACAATATATCTCCTCATTCAAACAGACTGCAGCCATATTTATTGACTACACTCAGAAGAAATTATAGCTAATTCATTCAGTTTTAAAGCTCTCTGTGTGTTATGCTTGTAAGAAATCTCTGTCCTTAGTTCTGACTTCATTTTACTTGGTCAGTTTTGTGTGCCTTAATTTCTCTCTAAATCTTCTTTTTTAATGTTAATGCAGTCCTCCTTTCACCATCATTTGTACTAATTGAAATGTTGAGCTCTGTATTCTACAATACTGATTGCCCTCCAAAGTAACTTCTTTTCTACAGCCATTTTGTTACATATATTATAATATAAGGTGACCGGAAATGCTCATGTCATATTAAATATGACCTCATCAGGGAATATAAATGCTCAAATATTCTTTCTTTTCTTGTATTTCACACTATGGGTCAAGTCAGCTCTTGGCTAAGGACATGGACATCTCTGACCTCATACTTGTGAGATCATATTTTGGCAGACTGTCTTCAGTGAGCACTTAATGTTCATAATATTTTGTTTGTTTGCAATATCAAAATGACAGTGGGTAAGCACACAGAGTGTTAAGCTTTCTGCTGTGGAAGCAGTTTTGATCTTTATTATAATACAAATGCAAAATATTACTGTAATGCTTATTAGTGCAATTCTAAGTATGAATTGAAGCCAAAGTTTAAGTGTACCAAATAGAGGAGCTTCTACAAATTCCCTGAGAATTAATGCCAAGGAATACTTTCTTAACATTCAGCGTGAAACTTTCAGTATAAAAAACAATTCAATATCCTACTACTAGTGGTGATTCATCCCTTCCCTTTTTTAACCTCCTTCAAACATAGGTGAGCTCTTATAATTTCTTTCTCTCAACACTGTTTCTTTTAATCCATTTTTCCAGCCTCATAATAGTTTCTGTTACTCTTCTCTACACTCCTAATCTGCCAATATCTTTCTGGTACAGGGGTGCCTTGAACTGAGCAAAATTGTTCCAGATGAGGTCACTACAAGGCTTCATAGAGAAAAATTATTATTGGCACTTCCCTGCTCCATGATGAGATCCTTCACAGCCTGCAATTTTAAACTGTACTGCCCATTTCAGCTGTCACATCAGCTTTCATTTTAGAGTTTATATGCAGGCTTCAAGATGCCAGCATTACCCATCTGTCATGAAAACAGGGCTGCCACATGCTGAGAGAAATTGTTCTAGACAGTAGAGCAACAGCAAAGTTAGTTGGTTGTTTATGAATGCTTCTACACCAGCACACAACTCACCAATTTGTTCCTGGGCTCTCAACTGTCTATGTCACATAATGGTAATAATTGCTCGGGCTTTTTGGGGGTGTGATTGAACAAGCTACCTTCCTTTGAAGGAAAACCCCGTTGTGTTTCAGGGGATAATTCACTACCAGGAGCCAACCTAAGAGGCAGTGTTAAGGATACTGCTACGTTTGGCTACCTCTGCTCTCCTGTCCATGCAAGCCTTGCTCTCTGTCACCATGCAGTGACATACCATGCTTCAGGGTGTGAGATATGTAAAGAAACAAGGTAAAGAAACTAGACACACTGCAGCATCAGTTAGATGTCCGCTTCTGAGGTCTAGGAGGCAGCAGAAAGAGGCTCAGAGGAGGTCCACAACCTAGCACAGCCATGACCTTTCTGCCCAGCCAGAGACAGTCCCTGCACGCTCTAGACATGAGACATTCCCATGGAGATTTTCTCCCCAAAGACTCACTTAGCTTCTATAGGAGTAGCTTCTGTTGCTATTAATGTAACATAAGAGATAGAAAATGTTCTTCTGACTATAACAACAGAAAACTTATAGCCTGCCTTTGTACATTTTCTACCAGGAATTTCAAAAAAAAAAAAAAAAAAAAAGAAGTTAACTTTATGAAAATAACTGCACTGTCTGTATTCCACTTCAGTTCTTCTTCCATGTCACTTATCTGAGCACCTTTATCTCATGAGCTTACCTATCTTCTTGTTTAGTGTAAATCTGCATTTTCCATCCTGATGTGATTCCATGACCTACAGAAGTTGAAGACATATATCCTCCAATATATGATTACAGGCAACATCATTTCATCACTCACCACCTGGGTCCTCTTTCTGCTATGCCGAGGGAGCTAAGAATATTTTGCATTCGGTGAGGGAATAAAAACATGCTGAAATGTTGAATTGTTAAGACTACAAGTTAGCAGTAAGCACCACAATTTCCAAGGACACATACCTCTGCATGCAGTCCTGCTCTATGTAGTCCTCTTTTGTAGTCCATAGAGCTCCTTCCCATTTTCTCTACACCTTGATTATCATCCAATCATTTCATATAAGTTATATACAAGTTGAAATAAATATATATAATATCTTTTAAAATTAAAAATGTGTACTACACACTGACAACAGAGAATAAACTACTGAGTCATCAGACATACACAATTCAACACACTTGCTCTGTTACCTTCATAATATCAGAACTAAATATTCTACAGGAGTTCTTCAAAGTACAAACAAGAATATGAGAAGAAAATACTAACACATACCCACTAAATCATTTCCTTTCTAATTTACCCAAAATATATGACCACAATAAAACATGCGAAATGAAAATGCAAAGCTGATGCAAATTCTGTAGAGGAATATCTGTCTGCAGAGACATCAAATGCATGGATGGATTTCTCACTCATCACAAGTATTACTCCAGTATTATCCAGCACATTGGATTTAAAAGGATTCGTGTGGCCAGCACTGCTTTCCCTGCTTTCAAAATGTGCTCTGTCATATTGTAGAGAAACATGATTTGAAGAATAGAGAATGCAGCAAACAAAAAAAAAAAAAGAAAGGCATAGAAATAGATAGTTTAAGAAATCATTGAAAATATATTTTAGCAGAAACAATGTCAGGTATCAAATCGCAGATAAAAATACCTTCCTCTAGGCAGTAGACACTATATTGTTTTTATCCAAAAACAGCAATGACAATCCTGTAGTCAAAGATCAGCTGATCAAATTCAGCAGCACAGTGACCGCAGTTTTTCTAAAATGATTCAAAGAAATGATGTAGGTTTAAAATGAAGATCAGGAACATCATTCAGGCACAAAGCAAATCAAAAGATAGACTATGCTGTATCAAATAGTCATCAATTCACACCGAGCAAGAACATGTCTTGAGAAAGGATGCAAAGTCTCCTTTTTCACCAACTGGTTTTCTTCAGCAGAGCAGAGCCTGGCTAGTAACAAACCCACTATGGCCTGCAAGCCTGGGGCTCTGTCTGCAGAAGGCCTCCATGGGGACAGGAACACAAAGCAAGCAGTGAGCTCCAAAACTGTTTTTTAAAGCACCTATATCCTCCGAGGGAGACCGAGGAAATGCCAGGAGCCTTCTCTCCTCCTTTTCCCAGACATATATATCAAAAATACCCCATATCTCAAACAGGGTATTTTGTACTGCCCACCGAAGCCTTAACATCTATGGCATACCAATCTAAATGTGAATTCTTAGTTTTAAAGAAAAATATTATGGAAAAGCAAAATCTGATAGGTAGTGTGTGACCTGGACCTAGTTAGCAAAAACAGTTAGCGTGAAAAGAAATGAAATTGGTAATAAAATCATTGACAGTCTTTTAAGTTGATGTAGCATATGACTTTGCACATAAATTAATTTCATTTCTAATCTAAGAAGATCTCCCATCATTGTGTTATGATATGGAAGAAGTGAAAGATTTATGACAGTAATATATTTACTGTCACAATACAATACATTTACTGAGTCTGCTCTTCGTATCTTCTTTGTGAGTTATCTGAGAAGATGCATTACTTGTTTTGAATTTGTTCAGTTTTAAATTTTTTTTACAAACAAACTTGTGGATTATTTAGTCACCTACAATTCCTTACCATGGCTGTGATTTTATACCTGAGCACAGTGACTGGCACTGTTTCTTTCTTCTCTTTATCAATCTTCTAATCTTTGTAAATTATTCCAATCTCTGTAAACTGTTATTGGCTTTCTCTCAAGCAAATTTTGTTTAGTCACCAAAAAGAAGTCTTTTTGTGATTAAATAAATCTTGAGCGTTAGCCAACTCAAATTTTAATTTGCTTATATACTTCAAAAACAAAAAAACACATTGGAAAGGGATGCAAATAGAGTCAATATTCTTAATTAGAAATTATTTTAGTATTTATTCTTTTTCTTATTCCATTTCACTCTGTTCTAATATATGACTATTCACTGATTTTGCTTCTATATTTTTTGTTTGTAAAAGCTACATAATACATTTTTCCCCTCTTTTCTGCTGTTTACTAAAAATTTGAGGAATCACTAGAATAAAACCATAATCTGTGTAGTTGCAGGTTTTCCTCTTCTTTCCCCTTAATCACACTTACATCTCTAATCTTTGCCACAGAACTTCAGACATTAATGTAAAATAGATAGTATTTGATTGGCTTTGTGCTTGCATAATTTAAAAGTCTCTATTTAGAATCTTTCCTGAAAACAGTAATTCAGACTGAATTATTGCAGTAGACAGGGCAGAAAAGTAGAAGGAAACAGATCAAATACAGAAATGTATTTGAAATATAAATCCCCAAATCCTTAAAACATAACTTCATCCGAGAGAAATCTCTGACTTCACAAAATATATGCATAATTATCACAGGTCAGATTCTCGTAATACATATTTGACTGTTCCCATCTACCCAAACACCTTGTAAGCTTGAAAATGAAGAACACCTAAGCAGATATATATGCTCTTCCCAGGGTACATAAGTGATAGCCTGTTGCCACTGGAGATAATAGTAGAAAGTATTGTGGAACATAAAGGGCTCCTAGAATTATGTTGTTCAATAAAATAAAAGTCGTATCTGTATATAAGCTGACTGGTACTGGAAAGGCTCAGTAGTTTCCGGAAACTGAAAGCAGCTGCGAACCACAACCTACCTATACAGACATGTTTTATTTTAAAAGTAAATTCTTCTTGTTATGTCTTTCTTTGTCTGTTCTCTATTTCTGTTATATAATATACCTATTATGATATCCAGTACACTTACCTGCCAGGTGGAAAACTTTCCCCTGTGATTACTAATCATTTAGTGTAGTGTGTGGAGTAGCTGATCCCTAATAGAACTCTCTAAAAGCTTCTGTTCAAGGGTAATTCTGCTTAATATAATTTTTATGGAGTAAGACAGTTGTATTTCTCCTTTCTTTTTACTGCTTGGGGCATTTGTACAAAGCAGGATGATATTAGTAATATTACTTTACATTTGTTGTACAGTATTTTCCATCCAAACTATCTCAAAGCATTTATGAAAAATATTTAGCATGATGTAGATCTGTAAGGAGAATTTGGACTTAACACTTCTAGTCTTATCCCTGTACAGTTAGACCCCTTTTTTTCATCCTTCCTGTAAGATGTTGGAATTCATTATCACCAGGTAAAAATAGCTTATCACAGAGCCAAGTTCTGAGCTCATGTAAACAGAAGAAAAAAAAAGTCAAACTCTTATGATTTAGGTCAATTTACACCAATGGCTTGGTTACTATATTAATTTTCCAGGCTGCAGCTTTAGTAATCCTAAGCAAATACTATTGCTTTAAGATGCCTCTGAAAGCGAGCCACCATCCTCTTGTCACCTTTTTCAGTACTTGCTTCATATATGGAAATTTCCTTGATCTTTTAGATGGAACAGTTGATGCGATCTCTTGCTCACATAAAGCTTTCTCCTTAGTAGTAGAAGTGTACTCAACCCTTTTCTTCTTTGTTATAGAAACATAGAATAATTTAGGCTGGATCTAGGTCCTGCTCGAAACAAAGATAGCTTCAACTTTATTGTAAGTTGTCCTTGGCCTTCTCCAGATGAGGTTTGAATGTCTCCAAAGAAGGATATTCCCTTTCTTTTCTAGAAAGAGTGCTATTCCACTCCCACTGTGAAAATGTCTTTCCTCATATCTAATTGGAGTTTCCTTACGTATCTAGTGTCCACTGCCTCCTGTCCTTTTGCTGTACACCTATGAGAAGAGTCTGCTTGTTTTTGTCTGTAAGCACCGCTAGATAGTTGAAGTTGGCATTAAGATCCCCCTTAACCATCTCTTCTTCAGGCTCAACAAACACAGAGCTCCCAGCCTCCCTCACCTAGGGATTACCCTGGTCCCCTTTCCCTGGCCTCCCTCCATGTCACACATAACTGTATCCTTAGTGTTGGGAAATCCCTAACAGGGCACAGCACTCCAGCATGGCCTTGGCATAGCTGGATAGAGGGGAAGGACCCTCAGCCTGCTGGCTATGCCTTTACTAACCCAATCCCAGTGGTGGCCAGGTTTTGTTGCTACTCTTGACTCCCTTGTGCCATGTGTTGTGCCAGGGCCCCGTGTCCTTTCCTGTCCACCATCTTCCTAGCCACTTGATCTCAGCCAAGGTCCCAGGCGGTTGCAGGAAGTCATTCCCTCACAGGTGCAAGACTGCATTTGCTGTTGTTAGGCAGCCCATTTCTCCCTCTTCTTGGGGATTCTCTAAATGGTAGCCCTCCCCTACTCTGTATCTACCATTCCTCCTATTTGGTGGGATCCAGAGACTTGTTTGGGGTGCATCATCTCAGTGCCCACGCTGTTAATGAAGACTTCAAATGATATCTGCAGCTGTTGCCATCTCTGAGAAAGACCCTTGTCAGCAGCTCTCCTTTGTACTTGGAACTGCTGACTACTCTCCCTTCAGCCTGCAGGTCCAGCCATTATTTTGCCCACTTTGTAGTGAGTTTAGTCCTGAATTGTAATTATTGTTTATTATTTTACAGTTCTATCTTTGCTAAAATTGATGGATTTTAAAAAGTAGCCAGAGAAAAATAAAATTTGTGATCAGAAGTACTTTCATTTCCTCTTCATCTGTTTTTTTTTTTTTTTTTTTAACAAATTCTAGAAAAAATATGGGCAAAACACCACCACCAAAACACCTGTGAAGCAGATGCTGCGCATTTGCTGTCACAACTCAAGTACTTCCTCAAGTCGAGTCAGAGCAGAGATACTGTTAGAAGAGAGCAGATAAGCAAATAAACTGCCTGGAGTTATTGCCACCCATAACTCAGAGTTTACTTTCTGTTTGGTTGCTTCACTTCCCTCTGCAGTTACAACCCGCATCTATTCCACTATCCATGAGGACAGGTGATTAGGTGAAGTAATTCGCTTAAGTACCGTAGATATTTCACTTAGCTGTGCTTTGAAAAAGAGCAATGACCAATCAAACCTATTCTGTCTCTCAGAAATGATATCCCTTGTTTTTCACAGAAAACACTTCCGATCCTGATTATAGATTTCTTTTACAGTAAGTATAAATGGCTCTGCTCTTTCTGTCAGAACAAAGTGGTTTTTTTCTATTTCTATTCTCTCCTATAGGAAAAAAAAAAAAAAAAAAAAAGCCTGTTTCAGTTATACTGGGTATCAAAATTACCGTCAAATATAATCTGAAACGATATGTAATTATTTTTGCATTTGCAGATCAGTCTTTGACAGACATGCCTGAAGGCAAAATAGATTCATTTCCTTAACAACCTTCTAGCAGCTGAAACCTATAAACAGCTTATACAATGTTCGAATTACTATTTCAACAAATCAGAAAAGCTTAAAATAAATCTTAGAGTTTAGAGTTTAATTTAGTTGCTTTTCTTTTCAAAGCTGTGAACACATTTGGTAGCAGAGAGAACTGGGCAGTCATTTAACAAATCTCTTTTTAATTGAATTGACTTTTATTAAAGGAAGTATTGCAAAATAATCAAAACACGGTACAGTTCTTCCAGAGTAACACTAAAGTTAAAATAACCACATTGACTTACTTATAGTAAACATGAGGGCTGAGTTATGCTATTAAAATAAGAAATGGGGACTTGATTACCACATAATGGTATTTTATCTTTAGTACCTTTTCATATTCAACAGGAGCACAGGGCCCAATTATGTTGTAAGCAGCTCATACTGTTACCTAAAATTTGGCTATATCTTTTATGGTAGTCTATCCTTTTGGCTTAATTCCCACAGATTCAGAAATGTTTGACAGGTCAGAAGTGTTTCAGATTTCCTCTCATGGAAATACTTCTAAGATAAGTATTCAAAGAGTTCAAAGTTGGGGTATTTTTTAAGAATCAAGAAACCAAGCATTCTGAAGAACTTAATTAAAGCTAATGTGTGAATTGTTAGGTCAAGTAATATAGAAAGAGAGTGTTTCACACAGAGAGCTAGTTATTTTCAAGGACACATAGATGGCCTTACCTGTCCATAAAGAAGTTATTAATAATCTATTTTTAGAATATAATGCAAGAACCCAACAATTCCATCTTCTTTCTTTCTATTTAGTTTATTTGTCCAGCTTCACTAGTCTGAGGAATAAAAAATCTGAGTTGAAAAGGGAAGGAAAGAAAAAAAAGCTAGTGCAAAGGGAGACAGGTCCATTTATTTTCATCAGTTGAACTCAAAATAAACATCATTGCTCTGCACTTTCCAGGCAGGAGTTAATACTGCAAGGGGGTGTGAGCCTTTCCTACCTGCTCTAATGTACAAGACACCTTTACAGAGCATTCAGCTCCCTCCCCAGCCTGTGCTCCCGCTGCTGGGCCACGCAGAGGATCGGGCACTGCCCTTGATGTGTACACAGGAGACAGAAGAGTCTTTGCTCTATGGACTGAAAATATCCCTGTTTTATGGCTGAGAAGACAAATGACTCGTGTGTCCTTCTTGATGAAACTGTGTGTGAAAGATTTGTAGCCAATTCACCAAGTACTCCTACATCCATGACAAAAAAGTATATGGCATCATATTAACAAAGGCTCTGCCAAAACTGGACTATCCCAAAAGAAAATAAAACTTAAGGTAGGAGACTGATCTCATTGCATTCAGAAACATGTTTTGACAAGTGAAAAGTAGGATTTGCTGAACACAGTGCAAGAGCAGCAAAGTTTGATTATTAACAGAAGCTGTATAAAGCTGTAGATCTGTTTTCATCTATGGATGAAACAACAGATATTCATAGTTTCCTATTATGTAATTACTAAATTTCCAGATTTTTCAAAGGAAGTTACATGATGTAGAAAAGCTCCGGGTATTATATAGACTTGGCATTATTGGTGTAGACTGTATATAATAAAGGAATATAATAAAGGTGTATGAAGTACCTTTAACTAATGTTTAGTCTAACGAACATTTAACAAATGTCTTTACTACAGGTAAACAATACTGTGCAAAGACGTAATGCTCATCTGAAAGGTCTCTGCCAAATCTAGGGATGTTCCTGTACAAAATACATCATGATCAGATTCTTCCATGGGTTATGAAAATATCTACTTAACGATTTTAGCAGACTTCTCAGTTTCTGTGTGGAAATATACTGTCATTTGTGTCAGCAAAGCTTAAAACATTCACAGCACATTAAAAGCAATGTCTTCAAGACTTAGCATACAGGACTTTCAATTAACTCCCTAGATAGTTAAAAAAAATGAATTATCTCTTTATGTTTGAATTCTGAAATACATTTCATTCACATTGCCAGTACAAATTCTCACTGAAGCTTTTAAGTCCATTTCAGTATTAGCAAATGTTGCTTCTTAGTATTTCAGCTGAAGGCGTTCCTGTTTTGTCTTAATTTACTGTGAATAAATTTGTTTCTACAATTAGCATATCGTCTCTAAAGCCAAAAATACCCTAAATTATCACTATGGTGCATTTTGGGATGTAACAATTACTTAATCTTAATGCCAGATCTATGAACAAGAAACTTATTTTAAGTATTAGGCTACTTCCAAGACAGAGCTGAAATTTCCCAACGGAAATATGATGTTGTTTGTACGTTTCACTAATGAAATCCACTTTAAAGAATGTAACACTTTATGTAACATTCAAAGATATAGAAGATAAGATGGATTGTTGTGTGTTTTTTTTTTCCTTTTATTTTAAGTCTGTTGGAAAATATTCAACAATGAGGAATATTCAGACCATTATTTTTAACCCTTCCAAACAAACACAGCACCTATTGCCACTGGTAATGTATCTCCTTGTAGAAGCAAGCCATAAATACTGTGTGGATTAGAGTTTTCCTCAGCCTGAGAGTGGTCAGATCAACAGACTTGACTCCTCTTTGCACCGTTGGTTAACGTGAAACATATGAGCCATACTGGTGCAGGAGAATCACATTTGACCAGTATTACTCAGAGGAGAACCCCGAACCCAGCTGCTGGGTCTCCTGCATGAATAACTGCCTTGGTATAGCATAAGGGCCTGGTACCAGAGGCCTTTAGAAAATAAATCTTCCTTGAGGGACTTCAGAAGTAGCTCATGAATTTACTGCTGGGCGGAGGAAAATTTTTGGAAAGGCTGTGTGTGACACTTGCAATGCGTGTTGCTCAGTATGCTAATAGAAGTCAGTCCTGCATCTCAGTTCTGTCCTAACAAGTAGGTGCTGCCTGAGGATCAATTACATATGAGACCTTCCCAAAGCAAATGAGTCCTAGGTAAGTCTAAAAGAAAGAGAGGAAGAGAGAAATAAAGAGAAAGAGAGAGAGAAAGAGATAAAAAAAAAAAAAAAAAAAAAAAAAAAAAAAAAAAAAAAAAAAAAAAAAAAAAAAAAAAGGAAGACGAAAAAGTCAAAGAATAAAGAAAACAATAGAAGAAGTATTCGTTCTTTTCATCTAAAGTTTTTGTGATTTTTTTTCCTTCAGTACTTGATTAGAAAGCTGTGGGCAAGCTGAGTTGCTCCAAATGATGGATTTTCAGATCCTCAATTGATATTAGATATTTGGAAGGATGTACTTCTCTTTTCTGTCTTTGCTTACCAGGAGAATATGAACATCCTTTGCTGCCCAAGAAGACCTCAATCCATACATGATTTAGTGCTCTCAGTACCTGACTCCCATATCGAAACACAGAGGTCCTTCACTGACCTGTGGGCAGAGGTCTGTGAAGCTTGATATAAAACAGCAAGACAAAGGCATTCAGGCTTAAAGGCATTCATTGCTTTATGCTTTCTGATGTGTAGGGGCCAAAAGTATTACAAAAGTCTATCAGAACAATGAGAAAGTTGAGGCATAGCAATATTATGTCGCATCTTGTTGTCTAAATTTTTTGGCAAATGCAACAACCATAGTGATAAATAAATTCCTTCTCAGGGACCACACAGGACCACCTCTGCTTCTCTCATTTCTGGGAGAAGAAAAGCGCTCTGCAAACCTTATCACAGCATTCTCTTGCTTCTGTCACTGATCCAAAATTTTAATAACACATGAAACTTGATTTTTTTTAAATAATAACATAATCTAAATTGACAGTTTCATTTCTTCTGTTATAATGAAATTTCCATACATGGTTTCACCTCCAGGCATGGTCTGCAATCCTTATTGTTAAGAGAACATTGTAACATTAGTCACTAGACAGCTATGGA
This sequence comes from Nothocercus julius, assembly GCA_013398735.1. Lineage (NCBI taxonomy): Eukaryota > Metazoa > Chordata > Aves > Tinamiformes > Tinamidae > Nothocercus > Nothocercus julius. Next base: position 3,533,434 of record VZSV01000022.1, read on the forward strand.
ATGTATAGGATCAAAATAAAAAAAAAAAAATTAACAGTTTGTGAAGATAGAATCACCTAGACATTTAAAACAGGGATTCTTCTCATTTTATTAATCAAGCATTAAATAGATGATACTTCTGCTAGTTCTCCATCTCTTAAAATGATGTGGAACAGGTGCTCTAAAGTCTATACCAAGAAACTCATTATATAATAATACATAATAAAACCATGCAATCATGTTAGCTAATTTTGTAAAAAGTGAGGTTTTTCTCCCTTCTAATAATAACACTAATCTGAGTGCTGCCATATTCCGTATACAAGTTTACTTCATTTTGTATTCTCTTGTCTTTCCTATCATAGATTATTTTGTTAATTTCCTCCTTCATGCAAATTTTCTTTTCCGCATCTCTTAAAAAGTGTTTTTAGTTCTCACCTCTGCTGCCATTCTTTTTTGATGCATCCATTTTTGGGATCAGACACAAAACCAGTATTGTGAGTACAGTTTACCTATGCTTTTTTATAAGTGACAAATTTTCACTATTTTACAGCCCATTTCATCCTCTAGCCGTTCTAGCAATTTCTTTGCTTTCTAATTGATGCTGCATTCCAAATTGCAATTCTCACTGAGCTCTCCACAATGGCATCAGGTTTTTAGCCTGCATGGTTACAATTAATTTTGAATGAGATGATGATTATGAACAATTCAAATGAATATTGCAACATATACTGTCAACTTCAGCCTCCTCTGTGATGGCTGTTCGTTCACCTTGTTTGATTAGCTTCCATTAACTGGCAGAGATATTCGCTGGACTTATGTAACAAGTGCATATTTGTGAGCTATAAATTTGTCACAAAGGAAATCACATTTTTTCCGAAGAATACACAACACACAAAGCAGGGTCAGGTATGTTAAATATAACAGCTGTTGCAATAGAGATGTTTCTGGTGGTCCAATGTTATTTAAAGTGACTAGAACACATATTTTACTGAATACAATTTATTTTTTAATTGAAAGGTTATATTAAAGAAAACTGAAAAGGTTCCAGCTTGGAAAAAAAAATAAATCTCGCAAAAACAGGAGTACTTTGCTTACATCTAAAAATATCACATATTTGTTCACTGCTCCCAATTCCAAAACTATTTCAAAGCCATGCTGGTGTGCGCCTGGCAGGTATTTTTAAGTAACCAAAATTTTTCTTCAAAATATGCTTCTTCAGTTTAACTAGTCATTCTTCTTGGTCCAGAAAACTACCATTTCTTTCTTTTCTGCTTGTCCTTTAAGACAGGTGAAGATAACCTTACCTCTATTAAGGCTTTAAATGAAAGAATTGGTCCAATTGGGGTACAGCATATCAAGGAAGATGTTGAACAATCAGAGCATAACAAGAAGGATCAGAGTAACAAAGTGTAGAAATTACAAGCTTTGAAAAATGATAGGATGAGTAGAGGCTATTTTGCCTAGAGAAGAATGGCCTGAAGACAACATGCAAATAGTTTTTAATATATAAAACTTTGCTTCCCACATGGAGGACACACAAGATGCCTAGTGAGGAAACATTGAACCTAAACTGTAGACAAAAAGGTTCACTTTGAATATTAGCAGAACTGGCAAAATAGTGAAGCTTTGGAGCTGATTGCCTGGGTTAATTATTCAGTCTCTACTCCTAGATGTCTTCAAGAAGAATTAAGACAAATAGTTATTAGGAAGGTCATAGGTATACCTGATCTTGCCTTGAGACTTGAAGCTGGGATCAGAAGATTTTTGAAGTACTTCCCAACGCTATGATTTTTGGCTTCTAAGTTTCTGACTCTTATTAATGATATTTTTTTTCTTTCATTCCTCAACCACACATTGCTCTAGTCAGCTCTTGCAAGCAATATTAACTTCCTCACATTCTTTACTTTTCAGCCATTTAAGGTTTCCTCAGATTCGTGTTGTACTAAGGCATGTACTGTCACTTGGTTTTCTGTTTGTCTATAGTGCTATGCAAAAGTTATGCTTACATATTTTAATTTCCAATTCATATGATTTTACTGTGAATACAATACAGAAATTTAATACTCAGATTATCTCACTGCCAGAATATACTATAATAGCACATAATGTATATAGATTCTTCTAGTGTTTCAGGTTTGAAATGAAATAATTTTCCTGGACTAATCACCTCATCATACTATCATAATGGAAAACTCAAGTGGTCTCTGTAGCCTTGAACTGAAAGCATTGTGACAGTCTAAATCTCACAATTGACCTTCCAATGCCTCTGTAACAGAAGCCTCAACAACCTTCAATTAAAATAATGTTGCCAATGCATATTCATATATCTCATATTGTAACACTAATACAGCAAGGTCTCCACCAAATTTCATTGATGTTCTCCTGAGATTACTGCTATGATATGAACACCACTCTCATGTGAGCAAAGAGCCAGCTTTGCATGAATGTGATAAATATAGCAGTTCTGCAAGGTTGCGCATCAATATGCATGTCACCGCAATGCTTCTTTTTTAAACTGAGCAGTTATGATATGCGCACATTCAGCAAATACGAAACTCACCTTGATTTCAGCTCATATGTCATAACTGGGGAAATACTCATCTAGCTAATATGCTTCCTATCTGTTTCACTAATGCTTATATATTTTTTATTACTTTACATTTTACGTCAGTTAGAAATTAGATATGCCTTTGTTCTGAGAGTTACAAGACTAGCTGTGGTTTGTCTTTCAGACTCTACGAGGAATTTTCCATTTTGCTTAGGCATTAAAGACAAACAAAAGAAGCTATAAGATTTTCCCCATGAGATGCAATATTCAACTAGAACATAAATCCTGCTAACGGATACATTCAGTTGAAAGATGCTATGTTATGTTATTGCAGAAGTGGTATTGTATGGGCACTCCTCAAACAAATATAAGGCTTGCTGAGAACAGTGAATTCCTTGCAATCCAGAATGTCCAAGTGGTTGCTGAATCCTTTGAGGAAAAAAAGTACAATTCTGCCCAATCAAAATAGGCTAGTGACCACAGGTGATGCCCTTAATCCATACTGATTAGTCCTCTGGAAAAGCAAGCCCTCCAAAGCCTTAAGTGTATGAATAGCCTGTAATGGCAAAATACAATCAGAATGTTCTACTTCCAAGAAACCTTACCAGAAACTGTGAAGAAATAAAAGAACAATGTCAACACCATTCCTCCATGCAAACTATATGCTATATATGACAGGATATTACCCTTATCCTTATTACCCAAAGCATAGTCAGAGAAAGAGTCAACTTTTTCAAATTGTGAAATATTTCATATTTGTCAGTTCTAACCAGCATGTGCTATGTAGTTACAATAATGAAATGCAGGGGAGATGCACTTCTTTCCACTGCTTTCCTTGTCTCTTAATGAGCCTGTCAAAGAAGTCCACTGAATTATAGCATTAATATGAGGGGCAAAGCAGAAGTAACAACTGTTTCCTATAATTTCTGTATAACTCACCAAATAAAGCAAAACAATAAGTCAATATTTCCAAGGTGGTAAAATGATTTAGACGCTGCCTTTATTGATGGTTAAAGATTACCAAGTTACCCATAAAAACACTGACATCTAAATCAAAATATTAGAAATAAAGTCACATTTTATATTTGATTTTTATTAAGTTTTTTCCACAGGAACATTAGGAAAAATTTCTTGCCAGTGAGGGTGACAGAGCCCTGGCACAGGCTGCCCAGGGAGGCTGTGGAGTCTCCTTCTCTGGAGATCTTCCAAACCCGCTTGGACGCAGTCCTGAGCCACCTGCTGTAGGTGACCCTGCGTGTGCAGGGGGGTTGGACTGGATGATCTCCAAAGGTCCCTTCCAACCTTAAGGATTCTATGATTCTATGATTCTATGAAGTCTTCTTCAAAACTACAGTTACCAAGAAGGTGAATACATCAGGAAAAGGATGAAATAAATCTCTTTTTATTCAAATATCAGTGTTTAAAAACAAGCTCCTCCTCCAAGAATATGAATATTAATACTAAGATGAACAATAGCCTTTTAAAAAGTGACAAACTGCTCTAAGAAAGAGCCTATTAACCTTCACTGTTTGCTAACCAGTCCTAACTCTTCTTTTATATACATGTATATATGTAATATATAGTAAGATCTTGATCCTAGACTCAGGCAATTAGCAGAGTTTCTCTTGTAAGAAAAGCTTTTATTTAATATTTTTATTTAAGGATTTATGAACACAGATCTGGCTACAAGATCAGGGTAGAGATTTCATATTGCTAGGAAGAACACCACCATCTTTTTGACAGTCTTTGGAGACCACAGATATCATAGCTGCTATACAAATAAGCAAACATGAAAATATAAACAGGTCATTTATCGTATTACTAAGTTAAATTAATGTAATAACATCAGTTTAATATGTGATTTGACAAGTCCATTTCTAATTAATCTACTAATGGCTTTGCAGCTTTACCATCAGAGTGCAGTTTTTTGTCCCCTTAATCCCAAATGCTATTCTAGTTTCTCCAGAGTTACAGTCCTCCTCCCTGTCCTCCAGGTCCTGCCCCAGATGGCAATTAAAATTTTCTTTTCTGAACCTACAAATCCCCAAAGGTCCTTGGCTTTTAGTGTTAAAGTCTTGGTCTAGCTCAGGCAGAATATTTACACTCCAGCTTTTCTTTCAAGTCTTCAGCAGCGGAATTTGAGAAGCCCTAATCTTTTTTAAATTTCTCTGTGGAGAAGAACATGTCATCCTTTGATCATACCTCTGGGAGGCACAAGATTCTTGATAGGATCTCCTGCTCACAAAAATATCCATGCTCTCTCAAAAGATTGTCTGGTGTAGAAGAAAGATTTATGAGGCAGTGATACTTCCCTTAATTCTTGTTTGAATGCCCTACCCCACAATCAGGCCTAAACATATGGCCCATTTAGCTGCAATATCTGCTTTTCAGCTCTCAGCACTTCATTACTGCATTCCCTCAATACTTTCTCCCCTGACCCTCTGTTGAATGTTGTCTGCAGTGAAGAACTCTTTGGCTTGTGACTATGCATGTTCATATGTATATTTGTTATACTTGTTCATAGCTAAGTACTGCATACTGCCTCCTAGAAACTGCTACAATATAAATAAGCTACTGTCTTCTGAAATTGGCATCTTTGCTTATTATCAGGGAAAAGAGAAGGAGAGCCACAAAGAGATGATGACAAATGCTGCATAATTTGTTGATGTTTTCAGCTCAGGAAGTTACCACCTTCACAATGGATGGACTGAGGTCTAACTGCTTTTTCAAGGAAAATCCTTTGACCTACTCTATTTCTAAGCATTTATATGGTTCTAACAGTTAGTACCATTATCTCACTCAGATTGTTGTGATGAGAAAGAGACAAAAGACCCTTACCACATCATGTCAGTCTTGACAATATTGTGATTTCACCCCTCCTCTCTACCCCTTTTTCAATGACTGCTCTCTTCTCAGAGATCGCTGAAGGACTAATGGTATGGTTTGCTCTGGAAAAATTAGGAATTGGGATAGCATGGCTGACTTTCATTCCAGATAATTTTAGGGCAGTAGAGGTATCCATGTCAAAAAAAAAAGCCCTTATGAAAGAGTATGTGTCACAGAAGGATTGAATTAATAAAAGCAAAGCTAGTAACAGTTCAGTTGTGCGTATCTCACTCTGTAACCCATAAGAGTAGTACTGTCTGTCCACCTAGGTTCATTCTTCTGGCATCATTTCGGCAGTACTCTGGTTTGAACATCTGCATAAATGATTTGCAGGAAAGAAAATGTCTTCTTTGGAAATTATTAACCAGAATCTTTTGGAGCAGGAACATCATGAACCTGATACTTGATAACCCCGTACAATGAGATGACGGGATTAGCGGATGAGGGGAGAGCAGTGCATGTGGTTTATCTTGACTTAGTATGTCTTCTCCCTTAACATCCTCATACCCAAGCTGGGAAGAACAGGATAGATGTGTGGGCAGTGGATTGAAAACTGGCTGAATTCATAGGCTCACAGGCAAGGGATCAGCAAAGTCCAGCTGGAGGCCAGTCACCCAGTGATGTACCCAGGGATAAATACTGGGTCCAACAAGGCTTAATATCTTCATTACTGACCTGTATAATGGGACAAAGAGCACCCTCAGCAAGTTTGCAGATGATAAAAAAATTTAGAGTAGTGTCTGGTACATCAGCTGCTTTTGTTGCTGTTAGAGGGATCTGTGCTGTGGAGTCTCCATCCCTGGAGATATTCAAAACCTGACTGAGTATGATACTGAGTAACCTGCTCTAACCCTGCTTGGACAAAGAGATGGGAGCAGATTTTCTCCAGTGGTTTCTTCCAGTCTCAGCTATTCTGTGATTCTGTGATGAAAAGTTCCCATTCTCTGAAATAATCAATACAAATCAAGCATAAAGTAGAAATAAAATGTAAATAAAGCAAAAAAATCTGTCATAGTTTTCATAATCTTTGGAAAGACTTTCTGTCATGACATTTCACATTTAAAAATGCTAGGCTAGAGTTTTGTGTCACCCATTTCAAACATGATTTTTTAAAGGGAGATTATTGTACATTCGTATCACATGCTGTTATATCTATCTCTCTGTTGGTACTAGTCACTATAGTATTTATTAAAAAGGAAATCTAATGAATCTAGGAAAACACACTTGTAAAGCATCTAACAGTCCCTGCTGTTTTAATACAAGAAGCAAAAATAAAACTGCAGCTAGCATAAAGTTCTGGGAAGTAAAGCTCACTTCGATAAGAAATAGAGCATCTGAATTCACTTGAGCAAGATGCTAATATGACTTGATGATGCTGCATATAATAAAGGCAAGCCTGATATATAGCTTTTAATCATGATTTAGTGTATACATGAGAGAAATATGCATTAATTATGTTAGAAGATTCCTGAATCAATGCATGTAGCCATAACTTTGGCAGTTTACTCATATGATCCATTCTATGTCACAAATTTTCAAAGAAAAAAAGCTCAAGATCCAGAAAAAGGGATATTTCTCATTCCTGCAGTCTACCTATTAAAATGATTCTATCTGATAAATATAAAATTTAATCTACATTATAGATGAGCCAGATAAGGCTTATCTTCCTTTGTCTGCCAACTCAATCTCTTACCAAGTGGAAAGCCTGGGAAAAAAACTTATATTACACATATCTAAATATTTAAAATTCAAATTTATAGCATTTCAGAGAAGGTTTAAGGAGTCCATGTAGGAACATATTAATAAAGAAACCAGACCACATTGCTTAGCCTCTCTCCATCATCTTCGAGAGGCCATGGAGAGTGGGGGAGGTGCCGTAGGACAAAAAGAAAGCCAACATCACTCCAATCTCCAGGGCAAGAAGGAGGACCCAGGCAACTACATGATGGTCAGCCTCACCTCCGTCCCTGGAAAGGCGATGGAGCAGCTCATCCTAGAGGCCATCTCTAGGCATGTGAAGGAAAAGAAGTTGATCAGAAGTTGTCAGCATGGATTCACCAAGGGGAAGTCATGTTTGACAAACTTAATAGCCTTCTACGATGATCAGAAGTTGTCAGCATGGATTCACCAAGGGGAAGTCATGTTTGACAAACTTAATAGCCTTCTACGATGAGATGGCCTGCTGGATGGATGATGCGAGAGCCGTAGATGTTGTCTACCTTGACTTCAGCAAGGCTTTCAACACCGTCTCCCATAATATCCTCATGGGGAAGCTCCGAAAGTGTGGGGTAGATGAGTGGATAGCGAGGTGGATGAGAACTGGCTGGATGGCAGAGCTCAGAGGGTCATGATAAATGGGGCCGAGTCTAGTTGGAGGTCTGTGGCCAGCAGTGTCCCCCAGGTGCCAATACTGGGCCCAGTGCTGTTCAACTTATCCATCAGTGACTTGGATGAGGGCACAGAGTGCTCCCTGAGCAGTTTTGTGGACAATAGCAAACTGGGTGGAGGGACCAACACTCCAGAGGGCTGCGCTGCCAGTCAGAGGGACCTAGACAGGATGGAGAGCTGGGCAGAGAGGAATCTCATGAGGTTCAACAAGGACAAGTGCAGGGTCCTGCCCCTCGGGAAGAATAACCCCAGGCACCAGGACAAATTAGGGGTTGACCTGCTGGAAAGCAGCTCCATGGAGAGGGATTTGGGAGTCCTGGTTGACAACAAGTTAACCATGAGTCAGCAATGTGCCCTTGTGGCCAAGAAAGCCAATGGGTTCCTGGCCTGCTTGAGGAGGAGCGTTGCCAGCAGGTGGAGGGAGGGGATCCTGCCCCTCTCCTCAGCTCTGCTAAGGTCGCAGCTGGAGTACCGTGCACAGGTCTGGGCTCTCCAGTAAAAGAGGGATGAGGAACTTCTAGAAAGGGTCCAGTGTAGAGCGACAAAGATGATTAAGGGACTGGCGTGTCTGTCTTATGAGGAAAGACTAAGTGAGCTTGGCCTTTTTAGCCTGGAGAGAGAAGACTGAGAGGGTATCTGAACAATATGTAGAAGTACCTGAGGGGAGAATGTAGGAAGGATGGGGCCAAACTCTTCTTGGTGGCCAGTGACAGGACAAAGGGTAATGGGTACAAGTTGAAACACAGGAAATTCCTTCTCCATGTGAAGAAGAACTCTTTAATGTGAGGGTGACAGAGCCCTGAAAGGGGCTGCCTAAGGAGGCTATGGATTCTCCTTTCTTGGAGATCTTCGAAACTCACCTGGATTTGACGCTGTGTCACACGCTCTAGGTGTCCCTACTGGGGGCCAGGGGTGTTGGACTAGGTGATCCCTAGAGGTCCCTTCCAATCTCAACCATTTTGTGATTTTGTGATTCTGTAAGCAGAGTTAGGACAAATTGGAACTGAGAATCTAGCAAGAGCCTTAGAAGTTACTGCTTAGACCTTTACAGTTTCTCATCTGCATAAATGGTTTATGCAGGGGGACCAGCTATAAACTAATTATAAATAATGTAATGCATATTGTAATTTTGATAATAGGGAACATTCAATACTGGCATTTAACATGGCATAATGGCCTGAGCCGCCTGAGTAGGCCACTAAATTCTTGGGTCTGCTGCCAGTCTGGGATGCCCTTGATGCAAGGCCAAGGTGATAGCCAGGCTCCTGCTGCTTCTCCACAGCAGCCAGACCTGCCTGACCTCTTCACTGAGGGGCTGCAGCATAAACATAGTCCCATGTGCATGGACTGCCCTGTCACCAGTTGGGAGAGCTGCCTTGGGTCCCTTGAATTTCTTCAGGCTGCTTCATTATCTACCTTCATCTCATAGCTGCTACTTAACCGCCTCTCAGCTAAAAGAAGGAAAGAGGCTGAAGAAAGGGATCCAAATAAAAGCACATCTGAACCATTAAGGCAAACATAAGTGCCTAGGCTAAAGGAAAAAAAAATATATCAACTGTAATTTACAGATGTCAAAAGGTGAGCTTCTCCAAGGGTTGAGACTTACAGTGCTGCAGCAGTTAGCTTGGCTTGGTTAACACGCATAGAAGCTGTTCTAAAAATTAACAAAGCAAGAATAAAAACAGGTTTTAAGAAAGAACAGGCATGGCCTAGGGAGACAGGCTACAGATTAAACATTCATAACTGAAAAAAGAGACAGGAGGTGAATGAAGTACTCACAATCTTACATGACACAAATGCCAAAAAAACTTAGTGTCTCTTTGGTATAGGATAGTAGAGACATACTAAATACAAAAAAAAACATCAGGAGGCACTTTCCCAAACAATCTAATTTGGAAAAAAAAATTCAGAATAAGTTGCTGAGGCAAAAAAATAGTGGTTTTTGTTTTGTAAACAAAGCAAAAAGATGATGAATTTTTGAACAAATAATTGGAGAGTATTCTCCTTAATACCTTCCAATATTAGGAGGTATTTTTACTTAAAGTAAAAAATCTCTTGTTGTCATTCCAGATGTTTTAAATGGTGCAATTTTGCTGCATCCCATCTGTGCCTCAAGTTCCAGAGAAAAACCCAGCAATGTCAAATCAATTACTGGAGACTCAGGGCTGAGATTTTCGGAAAGAATATCATGAGGATTACCTCCTTTTTTGACTCCCCAGTTTGACAGGGAGAGACTGATTTCACAAGGAGGTTTCATGAGATTTCATGCTCAGTTCCTTCTGATAACCATGCTGAAAATCTGTATATATCTTGCTCAGAATGATCACCGTTACTGCATGCATTTCTGAAGATGTTATGAGATAGAAATAGGACACCAGTTCCCCCAAGGATAAAGAAATTACTTTCCTCTTCTACAGAGCAAAGCTGTTTACATAAAAGAAACATACATTTTTGATTGTTTGCTTTAGAATAAAATGCTGTGGTCATTTCACATTTTACTTTCAAGGAGAACGTATGCCTCTCCTATGCAGCAAATATGTCTTGTCCACTGCTATAAAGGGGGCAAGATGCCTCTTCATATAGGACTCAGCGGAGGCTCTTAGTGATTACTGCTGCTGCTCTGATGGCAACACTTGTGATTTTCTGCCCCTGCGGCAGTGACCCAACACGAAGGAGGAGACCCTCTTCCAGGTTCATCTCTCCAGAGCACACATACTTTATAAATAAAAATAGGCTGGCAGCTCCCTGCTCATTTCCTTATTATATCTTGGGAGTCTCTCCTCAGAGGAATTAAGTGGCTATGACTCTTCTTTGACTAAGGGCAGTAACTTATGCGACATTTACATCATACAAATTTGGCATCAGGCGCCTGAAATGGTCTCCAAAGTCCATTTGGGTTCACTTCACCCAAATTCAAGGTTGTAATTCATCCCACCTATTTTAGACTTTGATGAATCACTGCCCAGAAAGACCTATTTTTCCCATGCTTCTAAAGGGCATCTGCAAAACAGCTGTATTGTAGATAGCTAAGTAGGCTAAGGCCAACACAGACAGGCACAGTCTTGAGGGGGTTTTGCTGTTGACAGCCTGCCTATCTATTTGAGGAAAAGTACTATGAAAAAGAAGGTGTTTCTAGCTGGTCTTGGCATTTGAGGTAGTTAAAGAAGTAACTAGAAGAACAAGGTTTAGCAAATTGGCTTTGGAACTGTGCATAAACCTAAAACATCTGATTCTAGAAATGGAATTTATAATAATAAAGCAGCTAAATTCTTTGATATTAGGTATATAGGAGGTATATAGGATATTAGGTATATTGCCCAGTCTAGGACCCCTAATAATTGTGGAAAGCAACCTGACTCTGGAGGGCCTTGTGTGAAGTTATGGGCCTGTATTATTGTTTCAATTAGGATTTATACCCTGCCCCAAGAAGATATTTTTATACAATTTGCAAAAGAGCAGGCCAATATTTCACTTTAGATCTCTCTTCATCTGACTCTGCTGATACAAAAGGGAGCACTGGCCCCACTTTCACAAATGAACACTGCTAACACTTCAAAGAGACATAGAGACAGAGGTTATCTCCAGGTCTTCAAAGGACATCCTCAAAACTGTGACTAATATGACTGCCACAGGAAAAAAGAAAATGTAGTTCACAGGCTACTCTGTAAGATGACAGACACACTGCTCCTTAACGGAAAAAAAAGGACCATGTGAGCTTATGGGGCTTGGTGTGCAGGCCCAAAGCATTCCCTTGGCCTTAGAAAGCAGCATATTTGATGTTTATTTTACTTAGGAGTTTACCATGAAGGCCAGAGCCAAGGACAAAAAGAAACATAAAGGGAGTTTGTTGTACGTGTATATGAAGGTCGTGCACTATATCAGCAGAAAATGACTAGATTAATTCTCAGCTCAGCTCTCTGGAAGGCTTGTAATGGCAGAAGAGATGGAGATCCATGAAGGAAATATGAGAGTTACTGCTCAACGCTGCTGGACAGCCCAGGAGTCCTCTATTATTGGCTCTCCCTTCAACATATATATGGCTCTCCCTTCAACATATATATGGCTCTCCCTTCAACAAGAGCTCAAATAATTGGACTTCGCTGGCAAATTATTTCTTGGAGAATTATTATTTACCAAGGAAGGTCTTTCCCTTACCCCTTTGCTGCCTTTACTACCAGCTGAGATGGAGTTTGATCTTAAGCCCAGATGACATCCAAGGAAGATATGATGTTCTCAGCTAAGCCCTATCTCGAGACCTCAGAAGTACCCATCAAGAAAAACCAAAGCAAATCTGTAGCGAAAACAGGAAACTAAACTTGTTGCTACCAGGCTGGTTGAGACAGAAAACAGTATCTTATTTGAAGAAAATAATATTTCTTAAACTTTCATTTATGTGACAGGAGACATTAGAAATTGCTCATGTTTCATACAATGTGATCAGTCTCAGAAGTACCTACTGCCAAAAACAAAAATACAAATAAAGAAAACTATAGAGATGGCTAACTAGATGAATGGATATGAGAAAAAAAAGTTTGGAGTTTGATAGTTATGATGAGTAGCAGCAGGACTCCCTGGAAAGAATGAATAATTAGATGACTGGGTAGGAGAATTAAGGTACATTTGCCAAACATTAGCAAAGAGTCAGTTTTTCCAAATGGGGACAGAGTTTGATTTTGGCAAGTTCCAAGTAGTAGGAGCCAACTCAACTACTTAGAAGTAGTGGTAATTTTCCAAATGCCATTAATTCACCATGCAAAGCTACTGCTGTGAAGCAATAAATTAGAAATGCACTGATAAATGTGTCCGATAACTGCAGAGAAAAACAACTCCTTCAGGTTCCCTGAGGGTCAGCAGATTCCAGACATGTTGTGAAACCCATTTCTGAAAGGGTCTTGACCCTACACCAGCACAAACTTCTGAATTTACACCAGGCTTGATGTCCAACCTGTAATACTGAATCCCTTTTGTAGTCAAGAACCTTACTTTTGAGAAGAGCCAATGGTACTATTTTATTTTCCTAAAGAAAATCCTACAGCAACATGATGCATCATCAACATAGGACACAAGGTAAGTTCAAAAAAAGTGCTTTGGTGGGGCAGTATGGGTTAGTTTCTCCTGCGCAGCAGCAGCCAGTGAAAGGTAGTGCTAGATGCTGATGCTTTCAGAATGCTTTCAGAAATAGATGAAGCAGTGACCTTGAAATGTGAATCTTGCCACCAGTCCAGCGGACATCCATGACAAACCAGATGATCAGCTTGTTACCTCTGCTACAGAGCAGATAGTTGAAGAAGGCTGGAAGCACTCAGATCTTTGGTTTTCAAGTGCTCAAAAATGTATATATTTCTTTGGTAGCCTTGATGCATATCCAGGTCGTCATATGCAAATGGGAGGCCATGGATTTATTAAGACATGGCTTTTTCTGAGTGCTAAGATGATAACACTGTTAATGTCATGGTGATTGGAAAATTGGAAAAGATGAGTGGTGGTGGAAGTGTGCGGGTTCCAGCATAAGTGCTCTTTGCCCACCTGAAGAAATCTCTCTGGAATGTTTGTGTAACTGGAGTACCAACGGCGTACTCCAAAGATATTTATCAGAGAAAGCAAAATTTTTTTTTTTTTGGATCCAGTGCATATGATTTAAGTATTTCATGAAGCCATACAGTTGTATTCTGAAACATAAATTAATTTACAACTAAATATGTGAAAAATATTTACTAAACAAGGTTCTTAGAACTGAGATGCATAACAGCATCATATATGTAGTATGATCAACCGTAAAGTCAACATAAGCTTTATTCTCTTACTTTAACATATTGCCCCAGCAAGGTTCTTAATGACAAGCAGCAGGGGTTACTTACATCTAATGTTTTCTCCCACTAAGCATCACAATGACTGATTTTGTGGAAATTGCTGTGCATAAAAATCTTTCATCGTCTGTTCACTTTTTAAAATCAGCCTGAGTGAAGAAATTTCCTCCTTTAAATTGCTGTAATTACTACCATGTTCTCAGACAGGGCAAATATATTCTGCTTGTCATCCATGCGAGATCTGTTTCCCAATATTTATAATAGGCATCAGGCGCACTGTGCTCGAGGATCTCCTGTCTTTATGGTGCCAGACTTCCAACCTGCTCCTGGAACCAGTTGTCATTGATCTCTAGAATGGATCCATCTCCATCCACCTCCATATTCCCAGAAGAAGAGGATCTTAAACTACCAAATGGAATAGCAGTGGGGACAAATTGACTGAGGGTAGCCAAGTGCATGCAAGCATGTCCTTCTTGTTATATGGCTCTCCCTTGTCTGCTGCAGAAGTCAATCTTGGCCTTCTCTAAGAGGAAGAAAAGGAGTTTATTTAGATTCCATTGCTTATTTTTTCTTCTTACCTTTAGTCCAAAAAAGCCAACTTTCCATATTTCTTCCATGTACTTCAGGACACAGATATTGAATGGATTATTGATTTTATTAACCATGATGATCTTGAGGTATTTCACTAGTAACAACAAAGGTCAAATTTAAAAGTCTTAAAGATATACTAATAAATTGCAAAGAAAAAAAATGATACGATTGCTTCCTAACACTGTATTTGTCAAAATTTGAAATACATCAGGTAGACTAGAAGTGCTTTATTACTTCTAGCCTCTGATCCCAAATGAATAATGAATAGCAGAAAATGAAGCCTAGAAACACAGCGCCAAAATATTCCTAAGCGAAAACTGGAAGAATCCATTCTAACTTTTCTGGAATTTTGTTTTTTTACTGTCAGATTTTCAGAACAGGTCAAGCACTAGCATGT